>JACVVK020000373.1:232500-242500 GCA_018292915.2 Batillaria attramentaria
GGCAGCACGAACACTGCGGCCAACACGTTGACCACGCCAGGGATGGGAATCCCACTGGAGGCCAGCAGTCCCATCACCCCGATAGGGAACCAGCAGCAGAAGTCCGTGCAGACGATGAGGAACAAGCGCCGAGCAATAACCGTGTCTTGCTTGCGGTGACCTATCATCGTTGCCATCGCCGAGATGTGAATGTTGTAGGAGATGAAGGCTTGACCAGTGCCGATAACGAGGAAGAGGACAAAGTTGAGGACGATGAACACTCCGAAGGCGTAGTCTTGTCCCTTGAAGGGCCGCTGTGTGATGGGCAAGGGCAGACAAATTCCGTTCTGTCCGTAAAACTCCCAGTCCTTCTGGAACAAGGGAAACGCTGCCAAGGTCACCCCAACAGCCCAGGTGGCGCCACAAGCCACAATAGCAGAAAGCTTAGTCAGGCGAAGACTGGAACTGAAAGGGAACTTGATGACCAAGAACCGATCCAGGGTGATCAGACAGAGAGCGAAGGCCGACACTTCACTTGATACTAAAGCCAGGAAGCCCGCCGCTTTGCATGTGTTGCTCTCTCTCCATTCGGTTTCTTTGGAAACGTACACACCTTGGAACTGTGCGTCAGCCGAGCCGATGATCGCTAAATACACGCCCATGAGGAAATCGGACATACTCAAGTTGACGACCATCGTCCGATAGGCGAGAGACGTGCCCTCTTTCTCTAGACACAGCCTGAAGATCAGCACCCCGGCGTTACCAGTGACCGTAAGCATAGAGAAGACCCACAGGAACACCCTGAAGAAGTCAGACTTGAGCAGGTCGTCACAGGAGGAGAGTTCGTCGGTCGGAGCATCACATTCTTTTATTTCATTGTTCTGGTGGAAAAACGTACAGCAAACTCGGGCATCGTCAGCTCGCAGGACTCTGAGTTTCCCCAAGCCTTCTAGCGCGCCTTTGGACAAATACCGCAACGGGTTTTCGCGCAAGTTCACTAGCGTCAGTTCTGCCATGAGCTGAAAGACGCCGGATGCAAGAAGCTCTATGCTCGTGTCAACCATTGTCAGAGTTTTAAGGTTGACCAGGCCGGCCTGTTCGGTAAACAGCAGAAAACCAGTGTCGAGATACGGCGTCATGTGGTTCCCAGACAAGTTTAAATGCGTGAGGCCAACTAGAGTTTTTAAGTGCATCGCGCTCAAGTCGTGAATCTCGTTGAAGCTGAGATCGAGAACGGTCAACAGCGGCAGGTCGCCCAGAGAGACGTTGGTCAAGGAACACCGGGACAGGTTGAGGAAGCGAAGGAACGGCATGAAGTGAATGTCTTCCAATGACGGCTGCCGAGTTCCACTCAAGTCCAGGTATCGCACCTCAGCATAACTCCGCTTAAGTCCAGTTGTCGGATACCAAGGCGACTCACGGTATTTCACTACATGCTGTTCCTTAAAGTGAAATGTTTGTCGACATGTAAAGGCGTAACCCTCGCAGGTACAGTTGTCTGGACAGTGTAGATCACAGTACAGCTCGTCGTCGTGATTTGGACAGTGATGAATATTGTCACACACATACATAGGGTGCACGCAGCTCCCAGACTGCAAACAGCGGTAAAACCCTGGACACGTGAAGTTGTCTCTAGGGATGTTCTCATCTTCACCACCCATACAGTCCTGCTCGCCATTGTTCAGCAAGTAAGTCGGGATACAGTAACCGCCTGGGCACTGAAAATGAGTCTCGCTGCATCGTGCGTCTTGAGGCGAGAGTTTAGAGGTAATAGCCGTCCCATAACCGCTTAACTGTACAACACCAGGTGGCGCTGCAACATACTCTACATCCCGTGGCCAGAGGCGTTGAGCATGAGAGTGTGTCTTGTCAAAAATACACTTCTTTTCGTCACTGCCGTCAAAACAGTCGTTCATGCCATTACACTCAAACCCGAAATAAACAACCTGGAAACTGTTGCATACAAACGTTTCACCAGAGATTCGTGACAGGTTCGCGTCGCTGCACTTTTCCTCATCACTGCCGTCAACACAGTCTGGATTTCCGTCACACACCAGTGTGTAGTGAACGTGCGGGCCGAACGTACACGAAAATAACGCTAGGTCCATCTCCGACCATGCCTTCATGTTTTGCCGGTTGTTCTCTTGACACGGGTGGAACTTGTGCACGAAAGACCCGTCCGAACAGACTTTGGTAGAGATGCGGGACAGTGGTAATGTTGCTGGTGGTAGATTGACGCCCACTTGCACTGGCTGGGTTGTGTTGTACAGCTCGTTCGGTTTCATGCACATGGCTTTCTCTTTAACGTTGCATGGAGAGGGGAGAACTTCGTGTCGTTCTCCGGACACAGAGAGAACAGCACAATCGTCTGACGGGAGCCTTGATGCGAGACTGAGTTCTTGGTAGGCGATGGGACTGCCCTGTTCTCCCCATTGCCATAGGTAACGATAGAGGTGAGCCAGTCTAGCCGACACCGGCGTTACCTTTCTCAAAGTGATGGAAATTTTAAGATTGTCCCTTTGCAATGTTCCAGCTCTGAGGCGGCGAAGCGAACGTGCCACTAATGTTCTTTCGTTCTGGCTGATGAGGGTTGCCTGTGTCCCATGGAAATGACTTTCGCACCACGGCTCCGGGTTGTATTTAGCCGGCATTTCAGTAAGCAACAGACAGTGGTCTTCGTAAGGGATCCAGGGGAAATTCCCACAACCGGGAGAACGATACTGACAGTCGGAGGGTTCGTCCTCCGACTCCGTACACTGCCACACCATGTCACATCGCCACATCTCGGGGACGGTGTACGGCGAAGCGCAACTGTAAAATCTGTAGATGCCGGAAACACGGACCAACAGTGGCATCTCAGCAGCCGGATGGGAAGTATACCGTAGACTGATTCTGGCCACGTTCTGTCGACTGTCGTTATGCGTGACACGTATCCTCAGCTTGTTAACGTCAGAATGGTAGGGATCGGGCGTACCGTGCGAAGGTAAGTCAGTCCACGAAGAGCTATCACTGTGCCACATTTTTACCTCATCTCCTTGGTGCATGTTCAGGAAATCGACCTCTAAGATGATTCCGTATGTTTTGGCCGTTGAGATCTGCAAGAACATCAACCGGTCACATCCATCATCCGGGTCCTTCCACTCGACCTTTCCAGTCTTCCCCACCATCCGACAGTGCTGTTCTATCGTTTGTCCGGGTTCGGCGCACGTCGAATTTCTGGCTTCGCAAGTCAGTGTAGAGCTTTCTGGGATACGTGGTTCTTCTGTTGACACGTAATCTTCCTCAGCAGCGAAGGGTCGGGCCGCAGACGACGTTGCTGAATGTTGAGACTTTGGTGAGTACGAACTCTCTGTGGATGTCAGAGTCGCTGAGCTCTTTGTGGATGTGGCCTGAAGGGATGTCAGAGACGATGAACTGGCAGGCGTTGTCTGGGGATCTACCAGTGCTGCTGAACCTGTTGCCGTTGTTGCTTGAAGAGGTTCTGCCGACGATGAACTTCGTTGTGCTGGGGTGTGCGGTGACGTCAGCCCTGACAAACTCTCTGACGTCAGTAGCGCTGCAGAAAGATATTTCAAGAAAGATGGACTCTTTGCGTTCTTTGGTTGTAGAGATTTAGGTGACGGAGTATTGTCAGCATGAGATTTCTGCGGGGTTGTTTTGGAAGTTCCTTTCTGATGAGAAGCCATCTTTCCTGATGCCGCAGACGCTTTGGCCGGATTTGTCAGATCCACGTCATCGCTTTGTCCGCCTTCTTCCTTCGATGCCCTGTAGTCATGTGGTTCCGTTGTCTGTGATACACGTATGTCTGAAACGAAAAGTCAAAGGGGATCGAGACATATGAGTATTTATCTGTGGCGCACGCAACAATGAAAACGATTTTGATTTAATATTCACACCGTACACTGCAAGGAAACCCAGACATACTTCGTCTGTGTATTATGTCCTTATGAATTATTGTTCGCTAAGAAATTCACTTGAACTCATTTTCCGGCAAACGTTTGTAAGAGTCTCACATGCAAACACACTCTTATTCAAATTCAAAAACACTTTATTGTCTGTTCTAAACATACATTTTAATGCATTCGCTCCGCTTCTTATACTATGATCATAATATAAAGTAAGTCACACACACACACACACACACACACACACACACACACACACACACACACACACACACACACACACACACACACACACACACACACACACAAGGATATAACACAAAATAAAAGAGAGACTAAAAACGAGATAAATAAGTGAGATAAACTATCGGTTACATCACAGTTTTACGCAGTGTTACAGTTATTCCTGAAACTTACCTCCGTCATCCGATTTCATCATCTGCACGTTTTCCAAGACTGCCCACAGTAACAGCATGGCCTCTAACAGTCTCAGGCGTTTCCTTCTTGTCACTTTTTTCCCTCTCGTTCTCGTCGCTTTCCTTGCCAGTTTGGCGTACATCTTTTGTTTGGCTACGGGTACGCAGACAGCGTTACCTGATCTTCAAGAGATTACCGAAAACCCGTTTTATAAGAACGCTTTGTGCATTTCGCTTACATCAAACTTCAAAAATTAGTATCTCTTGAACGCAGAATTGTATCTAGAACCCTGGTGAATCTTTTTGGGTCGTGCGCAGTGTTCGCTGTATTGTATTTTAATATTGCTGCTGGTTCTGTTGTTCGTCCATCGGGAGCGATGATGACCTTGGCATCAGTCTGTTGGAGCTGAGTACATGCGATGTGTCCGGAGATGACTGGTGAGTCCAATCCGGGCACGGAATTCCCTTGCACAAGCAAGACATATATGTGTGGGTCCGGCTGTGGAGTTGCTGGCAGCTCCAGCCTTTCGGGCACCACGTTTGCTTTGTGCGTTCTGGGTCCTACTGGAGGACAGACCACATTCCTGCTACAAGCGACTTCAAGCGCACACGCTGTGTAAGAAACTGTCTCTCATGTGTGGGCCCCAACATCTACGCCAGACGCTGCACCATCATCAACCCCGGACACCAACCTCGGGGCGCAATAGACGACTCCACTCGGCGAGCCCCGAGGCCAAAGTCCCCCTCCTTTACTTTGCCGTGTACGTCCATGACGTCATTTTGTGGATTAAGGGATGATTTCAAGATGAAAGAGACTTACGTAATGGTCTTTCTCCTCAAATGACGTCAATGGACTTAAGCTGGCCCCGCATGTAAATTGTAAAAGTCGGGGTTAAGGAGTTTAGCCCCGGGTTAGAGTCTAACCTAGAACAAAAATAGCTCTAGGGTTAAATTTTCTGTTTTTTTGGTTTTTTTGTTTGTTTTAAGTCAGGAAGCGGGTTTATACCAGCAAGGTGCCTGTGCCGTTATAGAAGTATTTCTGTCTTTCTTTCTTCGCTTCCTTTTTAAATTTAATTTTGTTTTGGGAATTCTTTTGTCCTAGTGTGGGTTAGGCCCGTAGCCGTTGGTTAAATTAACCTCTACTTTTACATACGGGCCCTGCTTTCTTTCCATATTTCAGTCATGTCAAACTACACGTGCTTCCCTTCAGTGTTGTAGTCGGGGAGCCGGGAAGGCCGAATGGTAGAGCGTTGGACTTCTAATGCTTGGGTCGTGAGTTCGTATCCCGGCTGGAGCCAAATATTTGTGCTGGCTTTTTCATCGTTGCGCCGTCTTTGATATCACCCGTATGTGGTGGAAAAGGACGTTAAACCCCAAAACACCCACGCACCCACCCTCCCTTGTTGTAGTGTCTGGCAAGAAGTTTGCCAGACCATACCATGTGTTGTGAATGTGAATTCTGGCGGCTCGGCTCTTCTGGTTTGACATGAGTGGAGTCGTCCATTCTACAGTCCTTCGTGACTGAAGGAACCTACTAAATTCCTTTACTACTGTCATTGTCTTATACTTTGTTATCATCGATTTTCATACAAACTGACGAAAACTTGTTGCACTCTGAATCCCAGAGACCAGCCTCAGGACGCAAATCCATAGTCTTCGGAGACTGAAGATGCCTTCTGCTATTACCGGCTGCTACTAGTATTGTCATGTACTTTATCATCATCGATTGTTAGACGAACCAGTAAAACACTTTGCATTATTTATATTCATCTGATGCATAGTACATTTTGATTCTGACACTCAGTGTAAGCTAGCGGCGCTTTGGTTTAGAGAACCTAGTGCCTAGATAAAAATTAAGAGAGAGAGAGAGAGAGAGAGAGAGAGTTAGTTAGTTAGTTATTTAGGGCTTAACGCCGCGCAAGCAACAAAGGCTAATTCGCGGCTAGCGACAAGAATGCACAACATATCCGCCGCCTGCATTCCTGAAAGCCAAAGAATACTGTACACTATATCTAGTGCCAACAGTCTTCATCAGCAAAGACATGGCAACTCTTAGCTGGACCCTCGCCTGTGGCCTGTCTGGTATGGGTAACCCTATCCAGCATAGCCCACAGGGTCAACGGGCCACATACGCCCCCCACCACGAGAAGGTGGTTGCCTCGGGGGGCGAGAGAGAGAGAGAGAGAGAGAGAGAGAGAGAGTGTGTGTGTGTGTGTGTGTGTGTGTGTGTGTGTGTGTGTGTGTGTGTGTGTGTGTGTGTGTGTGTGTGTGTGTGTGAAGGCCAGTCCTGGAATTTCTCTCAGGTATTATTTTCATGCCATTTTGTTTTTTTGTATCTTTTCTTAACTTTGTAGGTGCTCACAGCTCGCTGAGTATAAGCGCTATATATAATTACCCATTATTATTATCATTATTATTTCAAATGATACAAAGGCACACGCACGCACGCACGCACGCACGCACGCACACACACACACACACACACACAGAGCGAACTTGACTAGCATCTAGATCACAAACAGTGTCGACTTTCTCCAAGAAAATCAAATTCTCGCAACACGTTTGTTTGTGTAGTTATACATATTTATTTTCAGCAATTCTGTCAACTAGATTAAATTATAGTGCGTTTGGGGTTGAAGTTGCCAACGATTCTGGGGATTATTGTCTAAAAATTTGTTTGCATGTTTGCTAAAAATTTCAATGAAACAATTAAATAGAATCAAAATCTACTGACCGAAATTTTATTCAACGATTGGCATAAATCTGAAAGAACTGACAAGCTCGGCATAGTAATGAAAATGTGAGCGAAATTGCGACCTGAAAAGATGTCAAGTACCCGATTCCAAAATGCACTACTATGTGGTGGAAAAGGACGTTAAACCCCCAAACACCCACCCTTCCCTGAAGCCTCATAATTATGACAATGACGTCAGAGGTAATCTACACTCCTTGCGTGACGCGCTACACCTAAACCGTCATGAGAAAGTAAGAAATCTTAGAAATGACTTTGTCAATGAATGACGTCAAAATGTAGTTTCAAACAGAAAAATTCCGTGATAAGGTATTGTCGGGTACAACATTTTGACGTTCTGATTAAGGCACCACGTTTACCGAAATATCAAAAGGCGTTCTTATTCTTCTGAATCTCTAGGTCTTGTCAGGTTTCCGAACAAGTTAAAATATCGATTTTCAATTATTACCCCCAGCAGAAACGGAAAGACAGAGAACACTGACAGTCATGAAACCTATTAGGTCAACAGGCCAGGAGCAACTTTTTCTCTTTGATAAAGTGACTACGAAAAAGAAATTATCGCCAAAAATCGTTGTCCGCAGCAACCCTAAATGCACTATTGTCTATACTGATCCATACGACAAACAGCAGTTGACAGAGAAATTGCTTTTGGCAGTGTTGGCCTGGGTGGTAGCTCGGGCACACAAAGACAGTTTCTAAGAAATGAAGGGGCGCCCGAACTAAGTTGAGGGATGTGACTGCATCTCGTCATTGGAGTGACGTCACGTCGACGGTATAGACCTCCGCTCTGTAGCACAGCGCCCGCAGTAGCGTATCGTCATATTTCGTCATGAGGTCGTCCAGAGTGGTTTGCGTCACCTGACCCTGTTCAATCAGGTCTATGATGTCGCGCTGAAAGAGAAAAAGGTTGGATAAATGTATTACACATTTGCCTGCTTTCAATATTTCTTGTTGGAAAATAATCAAAGATGACGGTGACCTAAGCTAGATTATGGGGATAAGCAACTCCCACTGTGTCACGAAAAAGCATAAGCGCTGCCACTATTCGTTTAGTGGTCTCAGTTCCAACTGAACTCCGTTTTAGAGTTCTGTAAGCTTGTGATATGCTGACATCGACCACGCGTGAATTATGCGGCTTGCCAGAAATGTAACTTCACTGCGGACTGTAAACCGCTGTTGTGCATCGTGCCATAGAAGTTCATTTAATGTGTGTGTTCCTGGCGAAGTTGGGCATGAATGGGTTAAATTCACCTGTGTGGACATGCGTGTTTCCGCCATTTCCAGTTTGTCGGCCAGAGTTGTTCCCCGTACGACGTCCGCAACGAAACAACTCAGCGAATCGTCAAGGAGCAGCAGCAAGTTCTGTGATGATGGAATCACACACACACACACACACACACACACACACACACACACACACACACACACACACACACACACACACAGAGGAATTGCGGAATAACAGCTGAACCCATTAACCTTGTCATATCCCTGTATATGTATGGTGTAAATGCAAAACAGTAATAGTCGCTCTTCAATGTCGGCAATTTGGGATTTACAGCCGAATCCAGAAGACAAATTGTTGAAACCAGTCACAAACAGTTTAAGCAGGAAAACAACGACAGAAAAACCTGGAGATTCATAATTTACCAAGCAGATTGTGTCATCTGATTCAACAACAACAACAACAAAACAGAAAACCAATCGACAACAAGCCGTTCTAAGCGTGTTCTGTTTCGGGGTTTTGATCAAAAATTGTAGAATTCGCTGAGTTCTCCTGAAACGAAAGAAATATGGTACAGACGCTTGCGCTAATGTCGAACACGCTTTAGTCGAACTTCGGATTAGCCGAAGCAAAAATTGTTTTCCCGGCCAAACTTGTTCTGTGTATGACTAAGTTTTCCGTGGGTAAGTACTCGAAAACGGATTAGTCAAACTTCGGTTATATCAAACAGATTTCACGTTTTCGGTTCGGATTAGTCAAAACAGTCACTGGCAGACTCAAGTTTGGCCCTTCTGATGCGTCGCCACCAAACACAACTCGCACGGAGATGTTACACTTTCCATTCAGATACAGTTTGGACACTATCCCGCGTGCCTAGGTGAGCCGGGATAGCCAATGGTAGAGCGTTGGACTTTCAATGCTCGAGTCATGAGTTCGAATCCTGGCTGGGGCCAAATATTTGTGTTGGCCTTTTTCTCGTTGCCCCGTCTTTGATATCACCCCTAGATGGTGGAAAGGGACGTTAAACTCCTAAACACACACACACACACACACACACACACACACACACACACACACACACACACACACACCCGCGTGCCTAGAGGTACTAACTCACTTGACACATTGTACCACAGGCAAAGGGCACTCTGCCACTCCCCGACGTGTAGCCTCGATAGCGCAGATGTTGGGTCGGGTAGTTTTCTCATCTACCGCCGACCCGGCCAGGATCTGCGCTATCGAAGCCACCAACCAGGGAGTGGGAGAGTGCTCGCCCCCTGTCTGTGCATTGTAACCAGAAGTACAGCCCGCACAAATACTTGGCCCCAGCCGGGATACGAACTCACGACCCGAGCATTAGAAGTCCAACGCTCTACCATTCGGCCACCCCGGTTCCCCAAGGTACGCCAAGACGGCGGTGCCCATGCATTGTACACCAGCCGTGTGTTTCGCGATGAGAAAATACATGAAAATGTGTAGCTACGGCTCTTTATCATTTGCATGTCTTCAGCAATGAGCGCAGTATTGAATGCGCCTGCCCCCCACTTCACTTGCAAGCGAAGTGACGCGTATGTATGAAACAGACTATACTGCCACGGCCAAGTTCAGTGCTGTCTCAGTTCACCTCGCACGTGGTCGCTGACGACACTTACAAGGTCACAGTTACAAAGCTCTAAAATCATACACTTTGAGGGGACCACTGACTCAGCAGCGGCAACATCTG
>JACVVK020000373.1:247500-405000 GCA_018292915.2 Batillaria attramentaria
GTACCATCTGATTTGGTGTTCGAAGGCTAACATTTAAGAGAGTTTGCATGCAAAGAGGTGAACGTTCTCAATTTCTCTAAACTCTTCAACTCCTCAGATTTCTGAACCGTACAGAAGTATCGGTGCAATCTGAGAATCAAACAGTTTTTTTTTTTAATATAGCAGGATTACGACAATCCAATTTCCAGAGAACTCTAAAGATATCTATAACACATTTCTTTGCCTTAAATATCTAAGCTCCCAACAAAAAGCTTTCCGAAGTGTGAAATGTTTTTTTTTACAGAGTCGACCGTGCAAGCACAGTCAGCTCTGTCACAGCTGCAGATTTTTCAGCGTCCCTGAAACCCCAACAAAAGCCAAGGGCAGCCTGATCGTGCAGCATTCCACATCCCGGCGCTGGACACTGTAGCGATGTGTCTCGCTCACTGACCAAAAGCCAAATAATGTCACGGCAAACTCGTGCTCTGGTTTCATAAAGCCCCTTTTCCATGACCGACGTACGTTGACAGATATCGGCCGATTGTCGGCAACTAAAATCTGCCATGGAAACGCGCGCTCGCCGACTCGCTCCCATAAGAATGGCCGGTCGTGAATCAAATCGATTATTTCGATGACTTTAGCCGCCGAAAGTTGAGGCTCAACACTGCTAGCTGCCACCTTCAAAGTTTCCGGTTTCCGGATCAAGGTCGCATTCCGCTAGCGGCCAATCAGATCGCTTGGATTTCCGCCGACAAGGTCACCGACTCGCCCAGAGTAGAGCGCCGCTCTACTCTCACCGACGCGTCGGCCGATGTCTGCCAACTCCTTTTCCATGGACGATTTTCAGCTGGGACGCAAAGTTGGCCGATGTCTGTCAACGTACGTCGGTCATGGAAAAGGGCCTTAAGGGTCCCCGAAGCGCTGACAACTCTGCAACTGTGACAGAGTTGACTCTGCATGCACGGTCGACTCAGTAAAATTTTTTCCACACTTCGGAAAGCTTTTTGTTTGGAGCTTAGATCTTTGATAACAAGACCAATAACAGATGTGTTCAGGCTTAAACGGGTAGTATTTTTTTTTAAAGAAAAGTCCTCAAGTAAAGTAAATTTGTCTTCCCGTTTGCGTATTCGCAAAACCTAAAAGAAAACCGCAGTTAGTAAATTTAGACCCAGACACTTGTATGTGTTAACAGCTTCTACAGACTGAATAGCATATTTCCATTTCTCAAACTTTGACAAGAACCCTCCATTTCGAAACACAATGATCTTGGTTTTATCTAGATTAATAGTAAGTCCAAGTTTACCAGCAACAATGCAGAATTTGTCTGATTCTGTAGACCACTGGGTGTGCAGGAAAACAGGGCAATGTCATCAGCAAACATCAGCAAAAATAGTTCATATGCACCAGGCCTGAGCTGAAAACTATGTTTACCATTATCAATGATATGAGACGCAAGTTCATTAATTAAGAAGGAGAATAAAGTTGGCGACACCAAACACCCTTGCTTCAAGCCTTAAAAACATTCAAAGTATTCTGTGTAATCCATGTATCTCTAATACAAAACTTAACTGAGTTATACACAGCTTTGAGTGCTGAAAGCATTTTCCCTTGTACACCAACCGTAAATAAAATATCCCACAGTACATTTCTCTTTACAGTGTCAAGAGATTCGCGAAAATCTATGAAAGCAACATACATAATTTTCTTGTTTTGTAACAGATGTTTGTGGACAGTAGCGTATACAGAGAGAGAGAGAGAGAGCACACGCACGCACGCACGCGCACACACACACACACACACACACACACACACACACACGCACGCACGCACGCACGCACACACACACACACACACACACACCCCAAACCAAACCAAACCAAACCAAATCAAAACAACAACAACCAACAGAAAATTAATATACAGAGATAAGCCCTTTAACTTGACCGTATGAAATGAACAGAGATGTTGTACGGGTTTTCGAACACACTTCATGAGAGGCCACACGCACATATTAATATCAGGTGCTGAAACTCGGCTGTAGTGCTAAAGTTTGTGCCTCGTTTTCAGCTAGCGTATCGGTGACACAAAACTCAGTCGCTGATTGTGACTCACCATGTTGAAATCACAAACTAGGGTGACGCGTAACTGTCACATGTGGCCGAGCAACAAGACCGCCCCATGCGAGTCCATATATCCAGCGACTTGCAGCTCCCGCTGTATCCTAATCCTTTCATGGAGACGGGTTGGAGTGGGGGGTAGGAAGACAGCGAGGGGTTGGTGTGCGGGTTAATGTTACTTTTGAAGCAATAGCTCTGCAAATGCAAACCAACTAACAAAAGTGACCCCCTGCCTCCAAGAAGAAAACAAAAACACAACACAACAACAAAAACCAAAACAAAACAAAACAAAACAAAACAAAACAAAACAAACAACCAAGCGAACAAAAAAAAAAAACAAACAAAAAAAAACCAAGCGAACAAAACGAACAAAACAAAACAAAAACAGAAAAAAACAAAACAAAATAAAGACAAAAAACAACAACAACAACAACAACAACAACAACAACAAAAAAGACAACAAACAGTTTAGAGAGGCAGAAGCCTCCTAAGCTCACTCGTGATTGTGTGTGTGCGCGCGCGCGTGTGGTTTGTGGAGGAAATGTGCTGGAAGTACAAACTGTCAACGGACGATAACGGCTACAGCGAATTTCTTGGATAAAACGAAAATGGCATCCGAGACACACTGTCTACATACGGTAAGAGTGATTTTGACATCTAAAAATGAGGTACAGTTTACGCCAAAAGTATAAGAGAACCGCTTCCAAAATATTATCTGTTCAGAGTCCGTATTCATGCCATCAACAGATAAAATATTGAGTGATTTAAATACATGTATATTTTACGGATTAAAGCACCAGACAACCATCTTTTTCCTGTAAGGGCGATAAATCCAAAAGTATGGTCACAACTGCAAAGCGCTCGGAAGCTCTAATCCCAAATCTTGATAAAGTGAGACAACCGAAACTTCAAGCCATTCGGTTGAGAATTTCCGGAGAAACAGGCGCCCCCCCCCCCCCCCCAACTACCCCCTCACACACACACACACACACACACACACACACACACACACACACACACACACACACACACACACACACACACACACACACACACACACACACACACACAGACAGCATTCAACCCTGGCCGAGAGCGCGTTCTGGTGCACCCGGCATACACGTCAGCATCGATGACCGTACGTTTTCCAACGTCATTGTCAGGAGTTGCACTTACATCATCGTCTCTGCGGGAGATCTGCACTGACGTGCTTTTGTACTACAGGAACTTGCCTATGTCTACGAGTATGAACGTGGAAAATTTAGCCCGTCCTATGGAATGGGAAAAAAACATAAAAACAAGCAACAAAAAAGAATTAAAACAACTGACAAAAAAAGCAAAACAACAGACAAATATATACCGAAAACAAAACAAAAGAATACAACAAGACGGCCACAAGGTTAAGCACAATAAGTAGCCTACACTACAGCACCCATTCAAAGTTTCTGCATCGTGTCACCAAGCTTGCACCAGTCATAAAAAAACTCAGTACTGATCTGCTTGTAAAGTTGTCACGACCACTTACTTACACCGGTGGCGAGGTAAAACAAGAGTTTCCATGTTCCTATTTGTTTTTCCCTTTGAATAATTAAAGTGGATTAAGTTATTGATCTGTCATTGTGTTCTTTTTTTGTAGTATTTTCTTGTAGTGTTTCACTCAAAGAACGTTCTACTCCACTGATTTTTAGCTGAATGACGCACCTTCCATGCGTCAGTGAGCATACATCTCTGCCGCCATGACACTCAGTGACACTAAAATCTCAAGAGACAAGAAGAGAATAGTGGTTAAACGTTCAAGCTGCATAATCCAAAGTTTAAAATGTTCATAACTCAATGGTGATAAAATGGAACACAG
Organism: Batillaria attramentaria; assembly: GCA_018292915.2. Lineage (NCBI taxonomy): Eukaryota > Metazoa > Mollusca > Gastropoda > Batillariidae > Batillaria > Batillaria attramentaria. Next base: position 251,452 of record JACVVK020000373.1, read on the forward strand.
GTCGGGTAATATGGAACGGCGTTCCATATTTGACTCCTCGGTGTTCCATTTTATACGACCATGGGTCAAATATGGAACAAAACCACTTTTTTGTTTCAAGCATCGTAGCTCCTGCAGATTAAGAGATTTCGTTTCATACCTGGGTCTGGTTGATACCTTAACCATTTCTGAATACAATGACACCTGAATCAGATTTCTGCCTTTTATGGTTGAGACACGGGAAGCGTTCTCCCTTAGGTGTTCCATATTTGCCGACTTTCCCATATATGGGAGCATAGCAGTTTTATGATTGATTTAAGCATCAGCCTGACAGTTAGGTTGAGAACTTGAGATAGCCGTGGCACAGTGCACCATCTGGCATGCATTATATACAGCATTGATCGTATCGAGCATATTTGTACTTTCATATCCCCTCCCCAAGACCCCCCCCCCCACACACACACACACACCCTAATCCCCCTCCCCCCCGCCCCCTCCCCCCCCCCGCCCCCTCCCCCCCCCCCACACACCGGGATCTGAATCTGAATCTGAAAAATTTGAATCTGGGAATTACTGACAATTCATGTGTCTCCCCAATGAGCACAACGTGAAATGAATTATGGCCGCTGTGCGCCCTTAGTATCAGTTTATAACTCAGCCCGAACAATCCAAATCAGACCCGGGGTGGCCTGTTCAGTTGCTGCACACCAGACAGCGTGTGATTTTTCGCCGGGCTCAGGTCTAAACTGAGTGTGCTACGTGCACAGCGACAGTTATCCTGCACTTCAGCACTGACTGTGAGTGTGAAACGAGCTGTCGGCCGGAAATGTAATAGTGGCGTGCGATCGTGCCTCTGCGCGGAGAAACTGAGCCGCAAAGTGAGCACATCACGCCGCACTGACGACAGAGCGTTTCCTTCATGCGAATGGACTTTAATTATTCTGCAAGGTTTTGTTAACGAGTGAAAAGAAAAACAACGGAAAACGAAGAAAAAAAAAAGAAAAAAAAAGGACAGAAAGAAGCAGAAGAAGACATAAAGAAGGAAAGAAAGAACACGAAGACATATTGTCAAGAAGAGATATATTCAGTTCATCTGGCTTCTGGTATAAGCTTTTGAAATTCGCATGCGATCGGTAACCGGCCGGAAACAAGCATATTAAACTGCTTTTTTGTGGAGCACTGCTGCCCCATGTAAGTGGACACTAGACTGGAGCTTTGAACTTCGAGCATTTTTGTATAGAAAACTTTTTATTCACGTGGCGGCGATTCAGATCTGCACTGGACAGAAAAGCAGCAACAATAAAATAAATATATAAAAAACCCAAGCGAAAAAGAAAAAAATGTTGCTTAGGTCATGCTTGCGTCAGTTTCAGGGTGTGGCTCTTCAAAAAAGTCTCGTGATCATAACCCTGCTGGTGGTCGTGTCCATTTTCGTTTACGCATTACGTCACACTCAGCACGTGCAACCAGCAGGTCGCTCTGGCCTGCAGACTCCTGGAAGATTTCAGCCTGAATATGCTGCGGATTCAGAACTATCAAATCGTCTTAGAAACCACACTGATCCGGCCTCTGCAACTGTAGCGAACTACTCTGAAGAAGGAGTGTCGGAAAAGAGCAAGCCGAATAATTCGAATGATCATCCTGTCGTTGGTAATGTTTCCGTGGAAAGTTTTCCAGTGAGGCCGCTGCTGGTTCTGTTCACCACGTGGATTGCTCGTAGTTACAAGACTGACATCCACAACAACGTTCTCCGTACATGGCGACTGTGGCGCCCCCATGTTCGTCCGCTTCTTTTCTCTGAGCAGGTTAGTTTGTCACATAGCCACTTGTCCCTTTACTTCCATCGGGTGAACTTTTCTAATCTAGTAGCCTAGGAAAAATACGGAACAGCGTAGAACACTTTTGATCCTAACCTTTTATTACAGAAATCAGTAGAGCACAGGCCCCTAATGCTGTGGTGGTCTCCGTGATTTTTTTTCTCCGTCCGCGTCACCGTCAAAAACGGCAGTTTATCTTGCCGTTTTCACTATATGAGCCCTATAAATGGGCATTTTAGGGTATACACAAAGTATGTTTGTTTACGGGTACAGCAATGAGCTAAATTCTAAATACTGTAACTGTTAGACATGACACGCATTGTTGACTGACATACTGAAACTTCACCCCAGTCAGAATGATGCTTCCCGGATAATTGCGGCCATTAGTTTGGCCAAAGACCGTATCTACGGTCTTTGGTTTGGCTATTGAGTCTAAGGACCCTGTAAACCGGCTGTATTTGATGCTTGTGCACTTAGCAGGTCACCGCAAGTGACATCTATCGCGGAAAACATTTACATGAACAGTTTAGTCAGGAAACGCTTCTTTGTTTTGAAGTTCCCTCGTCACGGCATGTGCAGGTAATTATGAAATAATTATGAAATAATTATGATATCCAAGTGAGCCCTTTTGGAGGGATAATTTGGGGGTGTACTTATTAAAGTAACTACTGAAATTTCACCCCAGTCAAATGATGCTTCGTGGATAATTGCGGCCATTAGTTTGGCCGTTGAGTCTAAGGACCCTGTAAACCGGCTGTATTTGATGCTTTTGCACTTAGCAGGTCACTGCAGGTGACATGTATCGCGGAAAACATTTACGAACATTGAACAGTTTAGTCAGGAAACGCTTCTTTGTTGTAAAGTTCCCTTGTCACCGCATGTGCAGGTAATTATGAAATAATTATGATATCCAAGTGTGCCCTTTTGGGGGGATAATTTGGGGGTGTACTTATTAAAGTAATTGCTGCGTTTTGAGTAGTAAACAGATTTTCTCAAAGAATAGTGCACACTGCACGCAAGAATATGTGCAGGGTTTCACATTTTGAATGCCTTGTATAGGACAATTGTCCTGGACAACACAACAGTAATAGGACATTTGTCCGGACCACAGACAAATCTATAGGACAAATTCAGAACAGAACACTTGTCAAACTTTATTTGCCACCAAGACATCACTGACAAGTCTCTTTGGGTACTCGAGTCGATCAATATAAACCGGAAGTGTATCCATGGCTATCTGTGTCACGCAAGGGAAAGCACTCTCTATTCGCACCCTTTGTCATTCAATAGCGACGAACCGAAGAGTCGTCGCGATTTCGGTCTTTTCTTTTTTTTTAACTTCTTTTCGGTCTTTTCTTTTTCTTTTTATAACTTCTTTTTCAAACAAAGCGAACGCGTTGTCCGAGTCAAACGAAGAAACAATGGGACAATGACGGCCTCATTCAGTAAACGATCGGACATTTGTCCTCAACATAAAAAAATCGATCGGACATTTTGCCTCCAGTATCCGTCAATGTCCGATGACCGATCACAATGTGAAACCCTGTATGTGTATTCGATGGATGTACACAAATACTTGCTGGTCACGTCAATTTACTGGTTGGGTAAGTTCGACCCATCCCAAATCGGTCGGGGAAAAAAACTGTCTGAAATATCATAAGTGTGCATCTGTGTTATTAGACCCCCTACCCTCCTTCCTCCCGCCCACAGTCACTCCTTCCTCCCGCCCACAGTCACTCCTTCCTCCCGCCCACAGTCACTCCTTCCTCCCGCCCACAGTCACTCCTTCCTCCCGCCCACAGTCACTCCTTCCTCCCGCCCACAGTCACTCCTTCCTCCCACCCACAGTCACTCCTTCCTCCCGCCCACAGTCACTCCTTCCTCCCGCCCACAGTCACTCCTTCCTCCCGCCCACAGTCACTCCTTCCTCCCGCCCACAGTCACTCCTTCCTCCCGCCCACAGTCACTCCTTCCTCCCACCCACAGTCAGGCTCAGGGGACACTTAGTTTTGACTCTGACTGCCTGTCTTTCTGTGATTCTGGAGTACGTCTGTCTACTTATGATAAACCTTGATAAGACGAAGTGTCATGGACAACAAGAGAATTGTTAGCTTCGTGGTCAAGGTCAGGGTCGTGGTTGCCGAAGATGGGAGGACTAAGGAGTCTATGGGGTGGCGGGGGTGGGGGGGGGGAGGAGGGGAGAGGGAGGTGGGGGGAGGGGAACTTGTCCCGTCACTCGATGGTTTGTTCCTTCCTGTTGTTATTGCTGCTGGTGTCATTCGATGGCGTCATTATCATCATCATCATTTCATTTGCGGGGAGCCGGGGTGGCCAAATGGTAGAGCGTTGGACTTCCAATGCTCGGATCGTGAGTTCGAATTCCGCCTGGGGCCAAATATTGTGCTGGCTTTTTCATCGTTGCCCCGTCTTTGATATCATCCGTATGTGGTGGAAAAGGACGTTAAACTCCCAAACACCCACCCACCCTCATCATTTCATTTGCTTGCAGGACACTGAGCGTGATAATGCCGAGGCGTACGGATGGCAGACTCTGCCCCCTCCGTCCGTGGCTTGCGGGGGCGTGCCTATTCTACGGGACATGTTCCTGGCTGCCATGGCGAAGTATCCTCAAACCCAGTTGTTCGGCTTCGTCAACGGTGACTTACTACTTGGGACTGGGCTCCTGGTCACCATGGAAACAGTGTCACGTGAGCGCAAGATGCGCGAAGGACCGGTGCTGCTGATACTGCGTCGATACAATCTGGATTTCACCGGAAGGTAATTAATTTCACTTTTGTCGAACCCAGTTAAAATAATTTTGTCACTGTTCCCCAGCAGTTTGAACAGAATAAGAGGACCCTCCGCCCCCAACACACACACACACACACACACACACACACACACACACACACACACACACACACACACACACACACACACACGTGCTCGCACAGAGAGAGAGAGAGAGAGAGAGAGAGAGATGAAACACCACCACAGCCCCCCCCCCCTCCCCCGATTTATTACGGTCTTCGAACAAAGGAAATTATATTAATACTATTCTCATTATTATGATCATTTCGTTTCGCCCGAAAACCTCGTCAGTAACACGAATTCAGATTAAGTCCTGCTAATTATCAGAAACACCGAAAACACCAGCACCGGACTGAGATTTTGGGCTTAGTTTAGTGTTAGAAAGCTAAAGTGAAAGGTTTATTTTTAGGAAGCCTCTAATTTGAATGAGGTTTAAGTGTTAGAAGTGAGAATGACTGAGGTTTAGGGATAGGGGTTACTTTTGGGATGAGGTTCAGTTGGTACAATTTTTTGTGTGTGTGTGTGTTTTTTTTTGTTTGTTTGTTTTTGTTTTTGTTTTTGTTTTGAGACAAGACCAAACCACTGGTTTTCACAGCTTGTGTGTAGTTGGTATGTTTTCTGTGTTCTAACTATACTTGGTTGCGTTGCCGGTGTTGTTTTAAGTAATAGACGACTCCACTCGACAAGCCCCGAGGCCAAAGCCCCGCCCCTTTACCGTCTCTGTCGTGTATTGGCAAAATGCAGTACGTCCATGACGTCATTGTATGGGAAAAGAGATTGACGTAATGGTCCTTTTTCCCCTCAAATGACGTCAGTGGACTTACTGCTTTCATTCCATGTTTCAATCATATCAGACCTCATGTGCTTCCCTCGCTGTAGTGGCTGGCAAAACGTTTGCCAGACCATGCCATGTGTTGTGCAGGTTGCGAATGGCTGAATTCTAAAGTTCGCCAGTGTTGAACAGATCATTTCTTACTACGCAGATCTGCAGTTGACGACCTTCACGAGGTAGACGAGATGCGCGCGAAGGCCCACGCCGTGAGTGACGGATCCTCTGACGGCTTCTTCACCAACCGTCTGTTTCCATGGCGACACATGCCTGACGTCGTCCCCGGACGCCTGGGGGTGGCCATGTGGCTCGTGGCGGCCGCACGCGCCCTCAACATCACCGTGATTGACGTCACGCCCACCGTCACCGCCATTCACATGACGTCATCCATGGGAGGCCACGAGTCCCACCACCACCCTAACAAAACGTGCAATCGGAAACTGTACGTGCGGACGGGAATAAAGCCGTCCAATTACGGTTGCGGTTGGATTCACTGCGCGCCCTGGCAAACTGTCAGTTCAGGAGGTGGTGACGTCAGAGGTGTAGAAATTGTAGCTAAGAAACAGTTAAGGGGCATCTGCTACAACTGCTATCTGAACACGTCACTGTTGAGTCTAACCCCAGAACGAGACTACAGCGGAAGGTAAACACGGCAGCTAGCCAGAGGAAAAACCACTGGCACCAACTGTACTGGATTTTGTTTCGTTTTTCTTTTTCTTATTTGGTTCTTTTGTTGTTGTTGTTAGTAGTATAAGTTGCGACCCCTCAACCCCCAGGGAGCCGGGAGCCGTTTGACCTTAACCTGAGGTCACGTCCTTAGCCTCAGGTCACGGCCCTAACCTGAGGTCACGTCCTTAGCCTCAGGTCATAGCCCTAACCTGAGGTCACGCCCTCAGGTCACAGCCTTATAACTTCAGGTCATGCCCTTAACCTTATGACGTAAACTTTACGACACGACCCTATAAAATCAGGGCTTCACCTTATAATCTGAACTGTTAGGGTGCTCCAGTGAAGTAATACAAGATAAATGGGGGAAACATGGAGCTCCTGAAGTGACAGCTGTCAGCGCCTCCCTATTTAGGTAGGGAGACCGGGAGCCATTTGACCTTAACCTGAGATCACGTCCATAGCCTCCAGTGAAGTAATACAGGGAGATCATAAAGTAGCAGCTGTCAGCGCCTCCCTATTTAGGTAGGGAGACCGGGAGCCATTTGACCTTAACCTGAGATCACGGCCATAGCCTCCAGTCAGGTAATACAGGGAGATCATAAAGTAACAGCTGTCAGCGCCTCCCTATTTAGGTAGGGAGACCGGGAGCCATTTGACCTTAACCTGAGATCACGGCCATAGCCTCCAGTCAGGTAATACAGGGAGATCATAAAGTAACAGCTGTCAGCGCCTCCCTATTTAGGTAGGGAGACCGGGAGCCATTTGACCTTAACCTGAGATCACGGCCATAGCCTCCAGTCAGGTAATACAGGGAGATCATAAAGTAGCAGCTGTCAGCGCCTCCCATTTAGGATAGGGGTCCCACATGATGATGATATTTAACTGTTGGTTTTCATTTGTTTCTCTCAGTTACCCAGCAGACATGGATCCGCGATTTCAGCATCCGTTTACCTGTCTTATTGCAGGGCCTTCACAAAGCGGCAAAAGCTATTTTGTCAATCAGTGTTTAGATCGGTTGAAGGATATTATGGTCCCCGCGCCGGAGGAAATTATTTGGTGTTACGGTGTTTGGCAACCGTTATATGACAAGCTACAGCTGCGTGGCGTGCAATTTCAGGAGGGATTACCTGATATGTCGAAATTTACAGGTCACAAACGCTGTCTTCTTATTATTGATGATCTCATGCATGAAACCGATTCTCGCGTGACACAGCTGTTTACGAAAGGAAGTCATCACCTGAACATCTCCGTTATGTACATCGTGCAAAATTTATTTGGAAAAAACAAAGAACAGCGAACGATAAGCTTAAACAGTCATTATTTAGTCGTGTTTAAAAACCCGCGTGACGCGTCCCAAATAACAGCACTGGCAAAACAAATGTACCCTGGAAAAACTCAATATATGTTAGAAGCATATAAAGACGCTGTTTCAAAAAGTCACGGTTATTTGCTGATTGATCTCAGACAAGAAACACCAGAACATTTGCGCCTACGAACTGATATTTTTTCGCCTCAAGGTGTGACCGCTTATCTTCAAAAATGAGCACGCGGCTAAAACGCAACGCGGCGTTATTGAAATTTTTATCGAAAGCTAAACCGCAAGTCGTGAAAGCTATTATCCGATCCGGGGACCGTGAACTGATTCAAACGTTGTGCGAGTGTTCATTCAATATTTTAAAAGGGCGTGTGCGTTTGACCCCGCGTCAGAAACAAAAACTTCGTGCGCATAAACAGACGCTTAGAACCTTGGCGACCAAGAAAACTTCTTTAAAGCGCCGAAAAGCACTTTTGCAGAAAGGTGGATTTCTCGGCGCTGTGTTAGGTCCAGTATTAGGTGTGCTAGGACAAGTTTTGCTCGGGCAATAACAAGAAAAATGGAGTACACGAAGAAAATGGTATTGGTCGACCCGGAATGGCTTAAACGACAAGAACAAAAACCACCACCACCACCACCCGTAACGGATATTTTAAATGGGAATATTGTCGGTTTGGACCAGGAGATAACGCAAGTTTTACAAGATGCAGCATTAGAACCGTTGGAAAAAGCGAGACGCTATGAACAGGCTTTGCACCGCTACAGACATTTTAGTAAAGAGTACCGTCAGAAACCGATCGGTAGAGTGGAAATCGCTTCAACCACCGCTGAAAGTGCTTCGGCAACACAGCCAGCACCGCCTTCGTCTAGTGCTGGCAGCTTAGAAGAAAAATTAGAAAACCGTGTCCTCGCCAGTGTTCCTAAAACGATGCATAAGAAAGCGCGGTTACTTTTAGAGCATCTTAAAGAGGATCCTGAATTGACCTGGGATGAAAGAGGTCAGTTGGTATACGAAGGCGTAACCATCGACGGGTCAAATATGTCTGATTTAGTCAATGATGTACTACGCGCTCGGAAAAAAGTGGAAACTCCGCAGGGGTGGAATGTATTTGCTCGTGCTTTGAAACGCGCCAACGTACCTCGTGAAATTGTAGGCAACCTGAAGCGCTGGGACTACTTACAACGGAACAGGCATGCGTCGTCTTTAAGGGATGCTGCAACACCCTCTACGCCTTCAGTTACAGCAGACCGATCGCGCCCTCGCGTTCGTCGTCGTCGTCGTCGACAGGAATCTCCTCTTATTCGCTCATCATCATCATCACCATCACCCCGACACTTTAAATCGCCGCGTCTACATTGGGAGGCGTTATTTGACTAAAAAAAAAAAAAAATGTCTAAAGCGTTACGACAGCGGTACTATAATCCTAAGCTCCCTGGCAGTTTTGGTGGTGTGCAAAGTTTAAAAAGAGCTGTACCTAAAGCGAAACTCGGAGACATACAACAGTGGTTGTCTCATCAAGATACGTATACATTACACAAACCTGTTAGACACCGATTTTCACGTCGCCGTATTATCGTAGGAGGAATCGATCACCAGTGGCAAGCCGACTTAATTGATGTGCAAAAATTGAAGAAGTATAATGACGGTTATACCTTCTTGCTAACCTGCATCGACGTGTTGAGCAAGTACGCGTGGGTCGTGCCTTTAAAGAACAAGACGGGTGCGTCGCTAACGAAAGCGTTTGAACACATCTTTGAGACGGCTGGACGGAAACCTTTAAAACTGCAAACAGACAAAGGAACAGAATTTATCAACCGTGTTTTTCAACAATTTTTGTCCAAGCACAAGGTGTATTTCTTTACCACAGAAAACGAAGACATAAAAGCCGCGGTTGTGGAAAGATTTAATCGCACGTTGAAAGAAAGACTCTGGCGATATTTTACCCACACAAATACTTTGCGCTACGTGGATGTTCTACCTCAGGTTGTCGACAGTTACAATCATTCGTATCACCGGAGTATTCGACGTGCACCCGTTGAAGTAACAGCTGAAACGAGCGAACAGGTGTGGCAGGCGTTATACGGACGAAAAGGAAAACAGTCGGTGACACAGCTAAACATTGGTGACCGCGTTCGCATTTCTAAAGCGCGTCGGTCGTTTAAGAAAGGGTATTTACCAGGCTGGACGCAAGAGCTGTTTACTTTAAGTCGCGTATTAAGTACACGACCTGTTACTTATAAAATCAAAGACGATCACGGCGAGGAATTGAAAGGGAGTTTTTATAAAGAAGAGTTACAAAAAGTTGGTGAAAAACAAGTCTATAGGATTGAACACATTTTGAAATCGCGGCGAGGCCCTGGTGGAAGAAAAGAATATTTAATTCGCTGGCTCGGCTACCCGTCGTCATTTGACTCGTGGATCCCGGCCAAACACGTTCAATGACTGACATACAAGAGAATCAGGAAAAAGAAGAAGACACCGGAGCAAGAAGGTCGATACTCTGGCGTGTATGGGGGCGGAGAGTACCGCGTAGTGAAGTTGTTTTTATATGTCAGATGCTCATCATCTGCATGGTCATTATTGTTTCGTTAATAAATTTAACGCGAGAACATCCGTCGGAAAGTTTGTGGATTTCCTTGCTTAGCGCTTCTCTAGGATACGCCCTGCCCAATCCGACTATAGAGCGTAAAAATGTTTTACGTGACGCTCCCTAGTAACAGCAGTTTAAACCACTATCCTGACAATAACGCGGCTCATTTTTATACAAAGCTCCCTCAGTCAGTTGATCTGAACGGAGAATGGGAAGTGGGTCTTGCGGAAATTAACGTTCCCGGTAGTTTTTATAACGTTAAAGGCGATACGTTTCAATTTAAAGTCATACAAGACGATGAACGCGCTGTGTTAAAGGTGGGGACGCTGCCTGATGGCCTGTACGCGAGTCCCGAACAGCTTGTCACAGCGTTAAACTTCCAAGTTGCTGCCATTACAGCTCAAAGCAATGTCCGATTTCATTTTAAAGACTCGACAAAGCGCGTGTACGTCGTTTTGTATAAGCACTGCCGGTTAGAGCTCGGGTCTGATTTACAAAAGTTGTTAGGGTTTAAAAGCAATACTTTGGTTGGTCCTGGAACCTATTTAGCTAACGGAATGCTTGATCTGTACACGCAATACCATTCTCTGTATGTTTATTGTGACATTGTGCAACAGCGAGTGGTCGGTGACGTCAACGTACCGCTCCTACGCACCGTCCCCTGTACAGATTTTTCTAAAAGCATCTTGTATGAGCGTTTTGATAAACCTCATTACGTACCTCTGTGTCGGAAACAATTCAACACGATAGAAATCCTTATAACCTCATACACGGGAGAACCCATTTCATTCGAACAAGGAAAGAGCATCGTCACACTTCATTTCCGCCCGAGGCGTTTAGAAGGAATTTAACAATGAAGTGTCCGTATACCTGTGACGCAAAAGCGTACCACGATTACTTTGCCCTACAGGCAGGCAATGGCGGTTTACCGGTATTTCGCGGTGGAGGCGCGATGATGCGCGGTCAGGGTCTAGGAAATATATTAGGCGGTGTGCTAAGATCCGCTGTTCCCTTACTAAAAAGCGCCGGGAAAAGTTTGTTAAAAACAGGCGCTAGGACCGGGATGCAAATCGCTAACGATGTCTTGTCGGGTCAAGACTTTAAATCAGCAGCTAAGCGGAGAACGCAACAGGCCGGTCGACGTATACTGAATCAAGCTGTAGGAGCCGCCGCCGCCGCCGCACCACCCGGCGAGCCCAACACAAAACGTATAAAGCAAGAGTTTAGTCGTAAAAGGCGTCAAACGAGAAAAAGAGCTGCTCGAAGACACGTCACTGATATTTTTGACTAATTCACCATGTCGTTGCTGCACCCACAGAGCTTGTGAATCTGTCGATTCCGGACTTGATCTGTTTTCCATGCCCCCGACCCAAACCTCGGTCGAACACGGTAGCCATGTGGAATTTCATCCTTTGGCCACACTGGCACCCGGAGCCCCCATCGAATTTTACGTATCAGGCGCTACGGATGAGTACATGGATTTGTCTAACACTTACTTACACGTGAAATGTAAAGTCACTCGCGCCAACGGTAACAATTTAGCAGCCGGCGCGGATGTCGCTCCGGTAAATAACATTTTGCACTCTTTGTTTTCACAAGTGGACGTTACATTTAATTCAACTCTCGTCACAAACTCGGAAAATACTTACCCGTATAAAGCCTATATTGAAAAAATGTTAAGTTTTGGAATTGAAGCGAAAGAGTCGCATCTGACTGCGGAGGGTTTTTACAAAGACACCGCTAACCATTTTGACGACACGCAAGGCGCTGATAATACCGGTTTAGTGTCGAGGCGAGCCTTAACGGCTGAAAGTCGAGAAATGGATTTAATGGGAAGACTTCACGTGGATATTTTTAAACAAGAGCGCTATCTTGTAAATGGTGTAGACGTCAAAATTAGACTCATTCCCGCCAAAAACAGTTTTGTCTTGATGGCCCACGACCCTGCCGCTGGGTTTAGAGTAATTATTACACAAGCTAGTCTGTTTGTTCGGAAAGTAAAACTGAACCCAGCCGTGACCGTAGGTCACGCGAAGGCGTTAGAAAAGCGCACAGCTAAATATCCTTTAAAACGAGCAGTCATTAAAACGCATGGATTGGCTCAAGGCAGTCTGTCTGTGGTTTTAGATAATCTCTTTTTATCACAACTCCCCAACAGAGTCGTGGTCGGGCTAGTGCAAAGCGCCGCCTCTAATGGTGCGTACAACAGTAATCCTTTTAATTTTCAACCTCATGGACTGACATTTTTGTCACTGTATTTGGACGGTAAGCAGATTCCGGCCAAACCTTTGACGCCTGATTTTGAACACGGTCAGTACGTGCGCAGTTATTTCAATTTGGCCGCAGGCACAGGACTCGTCAACAGCCAGCACGGACACGGTATTAAATACCAAGAGTTTCCACATGGCTACTGTCTGTTTGTGTTTGATTTGAGTCCCAGTCTTTTGGATGGCAATCAAGTGGAGTTGATAAAAACGGTAGTCTGCGTTTAGAAATCAAATTTGCTAACCCGATCCCCAACGCTTTGCAAGCTATCATTTACGGAGAACTGGATTCGTTACTGGAAATTGACCGCAGTCGCCAAATTATTACTGACTTTTCATCATGAACAACCGACAACTGACACGCGTGCTGGCCCACCATCGAACTGCCAGACACGTTTTTCGCGGTGTTTTTCCCCGCGACAGACTTCCCCGGCGTCTATTACCAAAACATCACCATCATGCTTTTGTAGTAAATACAGCCCCTGCTGGTCATGTAGGAGAGCATTGGGTCGCGATTTGGTTCGATGCTCGTACTTGTACAGCAGAATATTTTGATAGCTATGGTCTGCCCCCTCGCCATCGTGACATTAAAGAGTTTCTTGTAAGAAATTGTCGCTACTACAGATATAATGATCGGGTCCTGCAAGATGCGTTAAGCTCTACTTGTGGGCTTTACGTCCTGTATTATCTGATACGCAAAAGTCACGGCGATACCATGTCGAAGGCCCTGTCTATTTTTAGGGCTTACTCACCAACAGCCAATGATCGTAAAGTGACTCAGCTTTTTAGACGCGCGTTCGCCTAGGAAAAAGGTTACCTATAAAAACTCGAGGTACCTGCGTGCACTGGTGTTATTCATTTTAACCGGCTTACACCACGCGACCTGGGCCGCGGTACCTTCTACCGAAGAAGAAGAAGAAGAAGAAGAAAATGACATCATCGCAGAGTGGCGTTTTGACTTCAAACGGCACGTTGTTTCCTCTGGGGCGAAATATCTACGCCAGCGTGAAAACTTGGCGAGGTACTGTCAAGATTTACATTCGCCATTATTCTGCTCGATCTGATGTCAAAGGAGGCAAAGTAGTTCCTACGCGACGTGGCGTCAGTTTGGATCTGGCTGAATTTCAGCGCTTGGGAAAAGTCAAATCAAGACTTGTCGCTGAGTATAACAAACAGACCAGTGAACTGAAACAACAACAACAACAGCAGCCATCGCCGCCGCCGCTACCGCCAGCTACCGCGACCCCAGAAAAACCTAAGTACCCGATTCAACGAATGGTGGACGATCAGTATATTGACAATTTGATTCAACACTGTTTTGAGCAGAATTCGAGTGACACACACCTGAATGCTACAGATTTGCCAGACGTTCAACCGCCTCAATCTCAACTCTACTGGGGCAACGATTTCGCAAGTTCATTGTGAACAAACACTTTTTTTTTTCTGACATTGGTCCTTAGAACTTGTTGTATGCATTGATCTTTTTTTGTTTTTGTGCCGTTCCTCGACTGAATAAAATTTGTTTGTGTGTGTATGCTATATTGTTGTTCTTGTTCTGTGTGTGTGTGTTGAGTTTGCGTAAACAAAATTATATTACAACACATACAGACCTTTAGTTGCCTTTCCAACATTATGGAGCCGCAAAATGCCTTTCATCATCATCAAGAAAGTTACCGGGAAAAGACACAAGCTTTTAGACGAGCTGCTATCAAGCAAACAAACAAAACAAAAAAACAAAAAAAGGCAGCAGGGACATGGGGACAACCACCACCACCGCCACCATTACCGTATCTTTTTGTCAAACTGTCCACATTTACAATTACTCGTACAGCGATACACCTCTCCCGTATCTTCGACAAATAATCACACCCACATATCTTTGACAGGTGCCCATCTTATGTATCGTTTAGGTGTCATAAGAGCGGCAGATGCGCGTGTGACCGTGGCTGTTGTCGCGCGAAATGACCCCCGTCTTATGCAAAACAATAGAGTTCCAAACGGCAAATGACCGCTAGTCCTACAGTAATAATCTTTGCCAGCTATCGTGGTTACGGTACACACCCCTCATGATTGCGTGGTACAATTAAACGGCAGCTGTTGTCCACTATTTTTAGTAAGCGCAAGGAAAGGTATTTAAGTGTAGTGATGATAGTGTACTTTTACCCATTTGGCCCTCTCGCTTCTCTTCAGCAGCAGCACGACCGTATCTTTGTCAAACTGTCCACATTTACAATTACTCGTACAGCGATACACCTCCCCCGTATCTTCGACAAATAATCACACCCACATATCTTTGACAGGTGCCCATCTTATGTATCGTTTAGGTGTCATAAGAGCGGCAGATGCGCGTGTGACCGTGGCTGTTGTCGCGCGAAATGACCCCCGTCTTATGCAACACAATAGAGGCCCAAACTGCAAATGACCGCTAGTCCTACAGTAATAATCTTTGCCAGCTATTGTGGTTACGGTACACACCCCACATGATTGCGTGGTACAATTAAACGGCAGCTGTTGTCCACTATTTTTAGTAAGCGCAAGGAAAGGTATTTAAGTGTAGTGCCGATAGTGTACTTTTAACCATTTGACCCTCTCGCTTTAATCTTGGAGTTTCTTCAGCTGCGCTCTTTTTTTTTTTTGGTAAGCATGGAAGCTGTATGGTTTCACTACGTACTCCTGTGCGCCATCTGCGAGAATCTACGTCGCAAAGTATTTAAGAATCCTGGTCGCAATTCTGGTCGCGTCGATTCTCTACAACAAATGTGTTGTAATAGTCTCGTGTTTGGCGCTGCTCGAGATGTACCTGTGTTTTCCGCCCCAGCAACTATAGCCAGTGACATTGATGCCCAACGACAATACTTCGCAATGTGTGAAAAAGCAGAAGAGATCGAACAATTTTTGGTGGACAATCTGTTTGAACCACATGTGTCGGAACCGGTAAAAACGGCTATGGACATACTTCTAAAGCATGGACAATTTGAAATAGAAGATATTCCGGATCACGTACCTGTTGATCTGACTATTTTGACTGGCAGACAAAAAAAAACATTTGAATTTTTTGTTGTATTATCAGGAAAGAGTATACAGGAGTTTGAGGCGTGACTTCTTCAGGGCTATACGAATGGGGGATTTGTGTTGATTTGGGTTACGGTACTGCACCTAAATCTACATGCCGCTTTGGATAATAAAATGGTCTTCGTGTGACCGTGACTGTTGTCGCGCGAAATGACCCTCGTGTTATGCAAAATAATAGAGGCTGAAACTGCAAATGACCGCTAGTCGTACAGTAATAACCTTTTATCTTTGACAGCTATGATGGTTACGGTGCACACTCCCTCATGATTGCGTGGTACAATTAAACGACAGCTGTTGTCCACTATTTTTAGTAAGCGCAAGGAAAGGTATATAAGCGCAGTGCCGATAGTGTACTTTTAACCATTTGGCCCTCTCGCTTCTCTTCAGCAGCAGCACGCATTTCAGTCTCTCTCGACCACCCTTTGACGATGGCTTCATCTTCTGCTTCGCTTCAGTCGTCTGTTTCCCACGTGGAATACGAGGGAAGGAAATTATTTCATATCGGTGACCAATTTATGGTTTCCGTGCAGACATTCAAAGGAAGGACGTATATAAATGTCCGTAAATTCAACTACAACGTTAAAAAGGACACTATTTACCCCACCAAGGAGGGATTTTCGCTGAGTTCTATGGATCAGCTGGAGGCGTTTTTGACGCTGTCGTCGCAAAACATTGAGCGACTGAGCAGATTAAAAAATACTCTTAAAGAAGAGTTTGACAAGGTCGCTGGGAGTGACGACGTCGGCGATGGGGAGGTGGAGGAGGACGACAAAAAGGAAAAACTAATCGCTTCAAAAAAGAGGCGATTTTTCTCGGACTGATATGTTTGTTTGTTTTTTTGTTTTTTTGGTTACTGTCTGTATTTTTCCTTGTATTGTAGTTGAGTCTTTAGTTGTCTGCTTGTTAGTATTCAGCACATTTTAGATGTAAAGTATTTAACCACTACATGTACCTTTGTTTTTTTTTTTTTTGTTTTTTTTTTTTGGTTACTGTCCATATTTCTTTTTGTATTGTACCTACATGTGTAGTAGTCTGCTTTTAGTAGTCAGCGCATTTTATATCTGGTTTCTTTTTTTGTCAAAAAAAAATTCAGAAAAAAAAATTCAAAAAAAGAAAGAAAAAAAAAAAAAAAAAAAAAAAAAAAAAAAAAAAAAAAAAAAAAAAAAAGGGGATCGAATTAGCTTCACCTCCACGTGGTGATCCCTGGACAAGGCTTATTGTCAAGTATGACGACGATTTATAGCTCGTTGTTATACTTCTCTCAGCCTTGACGAAGAAAGCTAAAATTAAAGGAAAAAAAATAAATAAGAACCCACACACACACATTTTCCCTTCCCTTTTTCCTAACTCTTCACTTCTCAATACGTTTCTTTAAGAGAGAAAGAAAATACATATAAAATAATCGCAACACAGACAAGCTTTCATTTACCTTTCAAGTATTCGACCCAGCAACATTATGGACACGCATCATAAAGGCATCATACAAAAATCGTGGCGTTTACTGGTGGCGCATATACGCGACCCGGCTACATTGGTAGATGATTTGGTGCAACGACGGGTTTTTAACACGCCCAATGGCGAGTCGTATCCTGCAAAGTACGACTGTTAAAGAAGACCAAACCAGAACCTTGTTAGATATACTGATGAGACGAGGGTTAAACGCCTTTCATCATTTTCAAGAAAGTTTACTTGCTGCGGGAGAAACGCAGGCTTTAGACGGGATGTTATCAGTCATGGCTGCTGAAACTAGGAGCACAGACAGAACACCACCGCCACCGCCAGCACTACCACCACCTGCGTACGACGAACTGTTTCCAAAATGTGTAAATTTTGGAACAAGCTGTGACGCGTATCTTTTAACGCCTACTCATAAACCGTACTGCACCCGGTGTTTTGAACGCATAGCCCAGAGACAAAGTCGCGATACGTATGAACACGGACGCTTAGAAACAAGTGTATTTCGCCATTTGTTTAAGAAAAAGAAAAATAAGATCTGTGTTGTGTCATGTTTATGTGCAGGTGGGTCGCAAGTCAGAAATTGTTTATTTTAATGACCTGTTTAAAGTACCCTGAGCCAATCTATTTCATTACGGGAACCGCGTGTACTTTTTCGTTTAAATAAAACGTCATATAATACAATGGTCGTCTCCTTATTGTATTTGCGTGTAAAATGCGCGTTGTATCGGTGTTTGGCCATCGTGCCTTTGCCGTGTTGTGTATGTGGCGGAGCATATTCATACAATTCGTT
The DNA here is from genome assembly GCA_018292915.2 of Batillaria attramentaria. Classification (NCBI taxonomy): domain Eukaryota; kingdom Metazoa; phylum Mollusca; class Gastropoda; family Batillariidae; genus Batillaria; species Batillaria attramentaria. Next base: position 269,047 of record JACVVK020000373.1, read on the forward strand.
AGCTTGGTCAATTACATTCATACTATCAGTCGCCTTATATATCACAGCTATGACATGTCCTACAGTAATATTCTTTTATCTTTGACAGCTATCATGGTTACGACATGCACCCCTCCGACCCGCATGGTACAAGAGCTATCATACGCAGTAATATTACACATACCGGGCTGATTGGTACTTACGCATACGATAGGGAGTCACTATGCACGCTATCTGGTAGATCATTGGGCGGTGTCTATTAGCCACGCCCACACCACGACTGTTGGCGTTAGCAGTTACAGATAACAGCTGTAGTTTTACCGACTGACCACAACCACGCATCATATATATCCGAGGCGCCTTGCTTTTCGAGTAGTCGGGTTGATCGCTTGACTGGCTTCTGTACCTTACACTACCCTGGTACTACACTTGTGTGAACACTTGTTTCTAACAGTCCTGTGTTGATCATGGCGACAACAAAAACAGACATGGCGACATCCAAAACAGGTAAGGTTTTCTCTTATATATATATATGTTAAAATAAAAAACCAGCAGTACTTCTTCGGAAGTAAAACTATACGAAGCAACATTCTGTTTTTGTCCGCCAGAATCATACGTGCTCCGAATGTGGAAAATTGTTTTCCCAGCGGAAAAACCTGACACGCCATGTCGATGGGGTGCATCGTAATATACGACCCTTCAACTGTGAGCAGTGCGGCCAAACCTTTAAGCGCAAGCAACACCTGGCTCACCATGTAAAAATGCATCAGCGCCACGTCGATGCAAAAACCTACTTTTGTCAGGGTGACCAAACCAAGTTAAGTTGCAAGGGGCTCAACAAACATCAAAATAATCTGACGTTTGATAGCTACCAGCAAGTCCTCACGACTCAGGAAAGTGGAGGCGGAACCAACATGGGTTTCAAAACCGATGGAAAATCGATCTTCACTTACACACAAAAACGCAAATCTCTTTCGTTCTTCTACATCAACGGGTGGTTGCCTCTGATGGCATTTCAACGTTCCCCACTTCCGTTTAGCTTATTGTGATAAAAAAAAAGCCGTTTTTCTTCTTTTGTGTACTGAAAAAACATTTTTTTTGGCCAGTTGAAATAGCCCACCTCCTCGCGGTACTGGCTGGATGGTTCTTCGTTTCATGCCAAAAAGTCATGATCCTAAGAGTCAACTAACGGGCAATTTTCTTCTTTAAAACACAGTGCTTCATAAAATGTGTTTCTATGTTTGCAGAAGGACCGGGTTGCTCTATCCACGTGTGTAATGTGTGTGTGGTTGACCAGTGTTGATACCTGGCAATCTGCAGGCTTGCAAACGTGAAAAAAAAAAAGTGCTTCCTCGTTCCTGTTAATACATGCTGGAATAAAGGTAGAAAGACACCAACTGTTGTCGGTTTGGCTTATCTCTGACAATGTTGTAGCCATGGTCTAAATGGAGAAGCGCTGACCGCCGTCACTTCCGGAACTCCCTGTTTCCTCATTTATCTTGTATTACTTCACTGGTACACCCTAACAGTTCAGGTTATAAGGGCAAGTCCTGATGTGACAGGGTTGTGTCCTAAAGTTTACGTCATAAGGTTGACAATGCTGTCGCTATGACCTAAATGGAAATCGTTTATCGTCATTTCATGAGCTCCGTGTTCCCCCATTCATCTTGTATTATTTCACTGGTCCAGTCTAACAGTTCAGGTTATGCGGCTCCCGGCTCCCTACCTAGATGGGAGGCGCTGACAGCTGCTACTTTGTGATCTCCCTGTATTACCTCACTGGAGGCTATGGCCGTGATCTCAGGTTAAGGTCAAATGGCTCCCGGTCTCCCTACCTAAATAGGGAGGCGCTGACAGCTGTTACTTTATGATCTCCCTGTATTACCTGACTGGAGGCTATGGCCGTGATCTCAGGTTAAGGTCAAATGGCTCCCGGTCTCCCTACCTAAATAGGGAGGCGATGATAGCTGCTACTTTGTGATCTCCCTGTATTACCTCACTGGAGGCTATGGCCGTGATCTCAGGTTAAGGTCAAATGGCTCCCGGTCTCCCTACCTAAATAGGGAGGCGCTGACAGCTGTTACTTTATGATCTCCCTGTATTACCTGACTGGAGGCTATGGCCGTGATCTCAGGTTAAGGTCAAATGGCTCCCGGTCTCCCTACCTAAATAGGGAGGCGCTGACAGCTGCTACTTTATGATCTCCCTGTATTACTTCACTGGAGGCTATGGACGTGATCTCAGGTTAAGGTCAAATGGCTCCCGGTCTCCCTACCTAAATAGGGAGGCGCTGACAGCTGTCACTTCAGGAGCTCCATGTTTCCCCCATTTATCTTGTATTACTTCACTGGAGCACCCTAACAGTTCAGATTATAAGGTGAAGCCCTGATTTTATAGGGTCGTGTCGTAAAGTTTACGTCATAAGGTTAAGGGCATGACCTGAAGTTATAAGGCTGTGACCTGAGGGCGTGACCTCAGGTTAGGGCTATGACCTGAGGCTAAGGACGTGACCTCAGGTTAGGGCCGTGACCTGAGGCTAAGGACGTGACCTCAGGTTAAGGTCAAACGGCTCCCGGCTCCCTGGGGGTTGAGGGGTCGCAACTTATACTACTGTTGTTGTCTTTTTCTTTGCTTGGTTTTTGTGTTTTTGTTTTACTTTTGCTTTCCTGTACCCCCAGAGGGTTGGAAAAAAATAAACTTGACTTGACTTGACTTACAAGATTAGTAGTATATTGATCCTGTTTGTCTAGATCAGTAGATGTTTGTCTGAATTTGCAGAATGTTTGGCGGGACTAATCATGTTTGAATCCTCACTCTCCACCCAGAAAGGACTCGGAACCATATCTTTGCGTTTTGGTGGCGGCGGCCGTCATTATGGGCTTTCACACACACACACACACACACACACACACACACACACACACACACACACACACACACACACACACACACACACACACCGACACACACACACCGACACACACACACCGACACACCGACCACACACACACACACACACACACACACACACACACCCACCCTATGACATTAAAAGCGTCACGGGTATGTACGATCCCATGTTAGAACACGCTAGATCAGCAAAGCCGTAGTCTACTCCGATCTGATGTTCTAACATGCAGGGTTTAAAATGATCCCAAAGTAGGAAAAGTGTGTAGTGTTTTATGATGAAGATACGAGCGATCGTCTGCAAAGGCGGCTTTTTTTTTTTCTTTTTTTTTTAAATCAGACTAAAATCTGTTGAATTTGGCATGATTTTACGTGCTTCGGAGGAGGTAACACTTTTTTTTCTGGAGGAACGGTTTTAGAATTAAACTAAAATTTGTGCGGGTGGGGTGGGTGGGTGTTTGTGATTTTAACGTCCTCTTCCACCACGTAAGGGTGATATCAAAGACGGGGCAACGGGGGAAAAAAAGTCAGCACAGATATTTGGCCCCAGACGGGATTTGAAGTCACGGCCCGAGCATTGAGAGTCCAACGCTCTACCATTCGGCTATCCCGGCACCCCTAAAATTTGTGCAGTCCGGTGCGTTTTGGTATGATTTGAAGTGCTTCCGAGGAGGAGGGTGGATGGGTGGGTGTTTGGGACTTTAACGTCCTTTTCCACCACATACGGGTGATATCAAAGACGGGGCAACGATGAAAAGGCCAGCACAACTATTTGGCCCCAGCCGGGATACCAACTCACGACCCGAGCATTAGAAGTCCAACGCTGCCAAAAAAAAAAAAAAAGAAAAAAAAAAAAAAAAAAAAAAGAAAAGAAAAAAAAAGTCCAACGCTCTACCATTCCGCCACTCCGGCTCCCCCTAAAATTTGTGCAGTCCGGTGCGTTTTGGTATGATTTTAAGTGCTTCCGAGGAGGAAACAGTTTTTGTGAAGAGGGAAATTTTAAGCCAAAGGTGGAAATTCGCCAAAAGGTGGAAGCCGGCTTTTAAAGCCCTGAACATGGTACATCAGTCGCGGTACTGTAAACTTGACCACCGGGGCGGTACGTGGTATGGTATGGTAGACCTCCTCGGCGCACGTATCCATCTCTAATGAGATGCTCTAGGCGCCGCAAGGCTGGAGGACGAAGCAGGGAAAGCCTGCTGCCACTAGGCGCTACTTTGTGTGCAAACCTCCACCCTGCTATTCACTCTGGTGCGTGCGACAGTATTTCTGTTTTACCACGCCACCGGCCACAGCCTAACATCGTGGTTCGATCGATTTCACTTTTCCAAAGTTTCCGTTACCCTGCTATGTCGGAAAATGTGACCCGTTCTCACAAAACGGACCATAAGTCGAAAATTATCAATTTTGAGATATATGTATTTCACTGCAGTCTACTGGTTATGCAGTTTGATTCAATATAAGAACAAAAGCTGTACTACTAAAATTGACAGAGATATCAGCAGTTGAAGTAGGCTACTCCCAAGGCGGCCATACTGACCCCCGTCACACTTTTCGCCTGTAGCGGCGTTCGGCCTAGCGCGACCTATGGTCCCTTTCGCGAGAACGGGTGACATAAATAAATAATTATAACCGACTGCGATGTTTCTCGACTGCACGCATCGATAGCGTGAATTTGTTTAAGCTCAGATAACACGACACACCAGGCAAGCACATAAAACCATTTCTGCATATTCGCGTCATAAAATCGTGGTGACTTATTTGCATCATGTTGTTTTCTGTCTGTCCCATTCCTTTCATTCTGTTATCAGAGCTGTATCAGCAAAACACAAAGGCTCGTGAACATGTCAGACTTGTGTTGATTGGCCACATGTTTCCCCTGCGTGTTTGACTGTATCACGAAAAACGTTTACAGACATTGCGCAGTTTAGTCCGAAAACACTTCGTCGTTGTAGCGAAACTCACTTGTAACTGAATGTGCACGTCAGTGTGAAAAATGATTACCAAAATGAGCTTTTTTTTCTTTTTTTTAAAGGATTTTTTTTTTTTTTTTTTTTTTGGGGGGGGGGGGGGGGTTAAAGGACTCGGGGTGCGGTTGGTCGTAGCACCGATGAGATGGAAATCTGCCGCTTTCGCAGCTCTAAGGCTGTTTGCCAGATAACAAAACAGCTCATTTGGCTATTGCGACTGTTTTGGTGACAATAACAAACTAAATGATATAGCTTCTCCTTCTTTAGCCAACATTAATTTTGCTAAAACATCAGTTGACAATCTAATTACCCAGTAAGTGGAAATTTCCAGTTACGAACTAGAAATTTCCAGTTAGTAAGTGGAAGTTTCCAGTTAGTAAGTGGAAATTTCTAGTTAGTAAGTGGAAAGTTCCAGTTCGTAAGTGGAAATTTCCAGTTCGTAAGTGGAAATTTCCAGTTCAGTCGTAAGTGGAAATTTCCAGATTTTTTTTTTTTTTTTTTTTAGGTGGCCCTAAAAGGCTTCCGTACTTTGTGGCTTTTAGTAGCAGAGAAATACGATTTTCTCCGAGCCTACGGTCCATGCCTGAACCGACTGGGACGCGACAAATCTTCTCAGATAAAAAGAGCCACCAATCTTGCTGGTCCTCAGTCCGCAACCAAACCGGCAACGCCTGCTCAGTTTGCGGTGCACTTTTAGAACAACATATATGAAGAGGAACTGAACCAATGTAAATGTTAACTTCGAAAGACGTTTTCTTTATGATGTCATTACGTTTTGTTGTCTTACAAGCATAATGTCATGCGTAGATCACAAAAACCCACGCCCTTATACAGGCAATCAGCCTCCGCGGTAGAACATGTCAACTGAACACAATGGTTTCAGGCGCTGTGTTGTGACCCGAGTGACTGATCCCTATGCACGGATTAAGCACAGTCGATGAAAATTTTCTACGCGCTGTTGTATGTCTGTCATACATTTTGAGACTTTAAACAAGCTGTTGCGGTTTGAATGGTTCATGGTTTTCTTGACCCTATGAATGACGTCACACAAGTGCTCTGCTCTTCAGGCAAAGTACTTACTGTAGTGTACGTCAAATGTCTGTGTGAAACGATGACAACTACGTAGAAAGCAAACACGCAACGATGAAGTTACTTTATTGCATAGAATGCATTGTTATAAGTGCATCCATTGCGCAGGAGATGATATACGTTTGTGGCAGATGATTAGAAACGAAACATCGACTTGATTTGATCTACGATGCGTATATACATTCAGATCCACGTATGGGCCCGCACTCACCTACAGTACAACTACATGTAGTACCTTACCAGGTACATTCAGTCAGCACATAAAAGAGAGAGAGAGAAAAAAAAAAAAGGAAAAACGGTCAATACAGAATTCCATAAATAAAATTCTGTGAAATACAGAAGTAAAATCAGTCAATTCAGATTTCCGTAAAAGACTGAATGACGATCACCTCTGAGATCAACAAATTTGTTTGGAGTATTTAATTTATTTGAAGGCACCTCGTTGTGAAAAAGCTATATCACTATGAAGTTCTTGCAGTTGTCAGAAGCTGTGTGCCCAACTACCAAGCAAGGGCCAAACTACATTGAAGTGGAACGCCGTTATAATAGAAGGAACCGACCTGAAAATCAGCTATGTACAGTATAATGAATTGTTGTGAGAATGTCGGCTATTTCCAAAAAAAAAAAAAAAAAAAAATTTCATTTTTAAAATATATGTGTTTTTAGCAAATATCACACACACACACATCACCCCTCAATAAGAAAACAGCACATACAACATAAATCCATAAACTTTATTTATCAAATGAATGATTCACTCTCTAATTCAGTTAACATGCCTTGACTTGTGAACATATATTTGTTATATTTTCCTTGTGAATAAAGTACCTATCATTTTCATTAATTATGGAATATCTAACTATCCTTGTGTTAATCTTTTTCTGGATCATGACGATTCCAACAAACTTTAAAAACAGATATCCCATAACTGTGATGCAAACATAGCTGTTTGAACTCACCTATCAACAATAATGAAAATGTATAATGTGCAGACCTGCCTACCCACCAAACATGACATGAGTAGTACTAAAAACCAAACGAGTAGTTTCCTGGCCAAATGAGTAGTCCTAACGTATCCCAACCGAAATGTGCCAGCTTGTTGCTTAAACTACAAATCAACTATTCTATTCTTTGGCTTGTTTGATTCAACTGGTTACAGTGTACATGTACTACCATAGTATCTCAGTATGTTGGGTTTTTTTTTTAGGTTTTTTTTTTTAGCCAAATTTCTTTCTACCGGGTATTTATACATTGTTAAACTTTGAATGAGGCTCGTTCAAAAAGCTGGATCGGCACAAGCAAAAGTTCAGATCAGATTTGACGAAACGCTAACCGCTAAATTACGTAGATTTAGGAAATTGTGTTGTGGGGCAATTAAATGCGTAGTTGCATAGTAAGCCCAAAATTACTTAGTTTTCTATGGTCAATGCATAGGGTAGGCAGGTCTGAATGTGTGATGGTGCAGGTATGCTTTTCATATTTTAGTACACACTGAAAAAGACATCTTGAAACACTGGTAGCATGTACATGTATTATTCAATGTATGTGAGAGCATACAAACAAACATCGTAAAAGAAGTCCAACAAAAACGGTACAACAGCAGATATTGTGTGTAACAGGGCAGTGATGATCTCACTACCCTCTTCTCTTGGTTATTCCTTCTTCTCCTTTGGTTCTTCGCGGAAATGTAAGAATACGAAGCTCAGTAAGACAACGCCCGCCATCATAGAGAAGGCAGACGCGTAGTATGGATAAGCTGATGGAATGAAGCGTTCATACTGAGTATGCTGCAGTGGCCAGACGGACACCTGAAAACAGACAGACAACTCATTGAGGAGGAGAAACAAAAAAACAAGAAAAGAAGAAAAAAGAGAAGAAAACAAATGCATAAAAACGTACAAAACAACAACAAATCAAACAAAGAGGAATGGACATAAAGTTGTTTCTCCAAATTTCAGAGAGAGAGAGAGAGAGAGATGACGTCCATTCCGTTAGAGGCAGGGACGATATTTACAGATTTTGTCTGTGAACGAAACATTTGATGTCAGCTTACGGCTGTGTCTGTGTAAACACCAAGGCAAGGGTTTAAAGAAGCCAAACAAATTTCAAGGCCCTTGGCATTCAGTAATTGTTGCAGTATAGTATTTTTGCTGCTGCTGCTGAATATGATGAAACAGCCTGCTGCCAGGCTTATTTTTTTAGTTACAGATAATGAACAGCTTTCCACAGTACCTTTAAGAACTATGCCAAACTTCAAACCTCATTCAAGTTTTCAGTTCTGTGCATGAACTGGTGTTTGGTCGGTGGCTTCAGCTAAAACTACAGGGGAGATAACTTTGTTTTCCGTGCCAGTCATCTGCGACTGTCTCAGATTTTGTAAAAAAAAATTATCAAGTGTAGAAGATGAATTCAGAGATTACAAATACTGTAAAACATCACTCCCTATGTGCCCAAGCACCATTCCCTTCTTTCTTTCTCCTGCATCCATGGTGTGTAATTTTACCATCCTCCCCCCCCCCCCCCCCCCATGAAACAGCATTTGTAACAAGCTTACTTTGTGTGTGTGTCAGTGATCATTTTATGTCCGCGCCTTGCGCCATTGGCGCATAAATTTTAAAAATGACCCATAAAAATCATAAGCTGTGCGCTGATCGGCGCATCGTTATAACTTAAAAAGTTTCGACACAGAGTGCTGTGCGCTCACAGTCTGAAGACTACCTAAAAAAAATTTGTCTGCTACCCAGCGACAGCTATTGTTACGTAAAATCTCATTGGATGCGACTACAATCAGGTGGTCTGGTCTGCCCAATCAGAAGCAATCGTTCGTCTACCCCAGAGCCTCGTTTTGGAGTGCTTTTCATACACGAAAAGTTGTGTGCCAAACAGGAGAATTTTCCACAAACATTAAGGTGACCCCAATTACTCAGAGTTTATATAATTTAAATTATGTGCTTTTTCATCTGTTCTGTTCCGTTTTAGAATGACCCATAAAATGTGGAAATGGCCCATAGAAGTTGGTCATAGTGGGCCATTTCACCCATAGATTTTCAACAAAAAATGATCACTGGTGTGTGTGTGTGTGGGGGGGGGGGGGGGGGGGACACGTATACAGACCTGTGTGGTGCTGAACAGATGGGTGTACCCCACCCGATTGTAGTCTACTCTGAACTGGAACACGCCGTACACGTCGGGTAGGGTGAAGCTCGTGTAGAACTTGCCGTCTAGAAACATCAGGAAAACAATACAACAATTAATTTCAAGAAGAAAGCAGCAGATATCGTCAAAAGTATATGGCACTACTGGCACGAAAGATTTGTACGGCTGATGAAGCTTTATCCTCTGAAACTGCAGAAGTGAAGGAAGACATGTACCGTTTCATATGATGAAACCGAACCAATGTTAGCGCAGATTACTTCTGCCTTCACACGTTGCTGGTACTTACGTCACCGATAGAAACACAATGATGAAACGTAAGCAGTCACCTTTTATTGACAAAATAATCATAGTCTGATCACATACACAGAGATACATGGAAGAGGGTAGAGCACTGCAAAAACACACAGCAACACAAGGACATACGCAGTAGTTACCAACCTTTGCGTTTGAGTGTGGTGCGGATGAACGGATCGATTCTGACAAACTCCAGCTGCACATCGCTGCCTTCAAATGGACGCCACTCTCCGTTCACCAGTTCCTCAATTTCGATGGAGTAATCCTGGTGACAGAAGAAAATACAGAAGACCCAAATTAAATTTATCTTGCCGTTGGAACCAACTGGTGCCAATAAACAGAATTACCTTGATGCTAGAGGTGGCATAATCACAAGTGCACCCATTCCAAAATACAGCCTTGTAATGGTAGTGTTAGTCCTTCTAATTCAACTCAAAGATAGCACTTTGGAGCAATTGCTCCTCACGTATTCGGCGATGTAATCACCCCCACCCCCCCCCCCCCCCCCCCCCCCCCCCCCGCAAGAAAAGAAAAAGAAAAAAGATGAAAAAACCCATGAAGGAAGGACCTGGTACAAGGAACACTTACAATGTCCTGATTGATGATGTAGGCTGGGCCGGGCTCCTTCTCCCCCTTGAGGTGGTGCGACACTTTCCCCACACGAAGCACCCCCTTCTGGTGAAACACCCAGCGGGCAAGGTTCAGGGCCAGTTCCTGGTTGCCTGACACGGGAAACCTGCAAATGGGACAGCAACAGGAGATGACCGAACTACCGGGTATAATGAGCTGTAGTGAACAAAAACAATGCTGCTTTAAACAGTATCTTGTGTCAGAGAGCCTTGAACTTTGCAAAATGAACTGTAAACCTTTTTTAACATTTTAGTCAATATATCTTGCTTGTCTTTTTATTTCTACATCAGCATATGCCACCTTTAAAAACTCTTAAAATGGATCATCAATAACAAAGAGAAACATACAAACTGCAAAAACGAAAGTGGTGAAGGGAGACTGCTTTGTACTCCTGGCCTCGCACAATGGCATTATCATCGAAAAAACTGAATACCAGACTAGCAAATCAGCTAAGTTTTATCAATTTGTTTCATTTTCTCTAAACAGAATGCCCCACTGTTTTACTGAACTTAGGGGCAGAGTTTTGGGGCCTGGTCAAAATGAAAGAATTTTTAAACCTCACTTTCTCTGATTTTGCACTGTGGCCGAAAAGTAAAACTCATTACGGTATTTATTAACCCTTTCAGCCCTTGCTGGTTCCAGGCCTGAATGCTGTCCCTGTCCTGGGCACTTTTTTGCCTAGCCAGTCAGTCAGTAAAAAAAAAAAATCGCTCAAACCCATGTGTAAACCTGATCCATACAAAGGAAAGGAAGTGCACAGCAGAGTAGTGCCCCTTGTTTCATGAATATTCAGTAGTCTGGCCAATGAGGAGCGAGTAGAAATTTTCACTAGCTCGCAGGTACATGTACCTGCGTAGGCATACGCGGTGGGTTTCTCGCGCAGGTACATGTACCTGCGTAGGGCTGAATGAGTTAAATAAAAAGTATTTATCACCGGCCCCCGTAGTGTAGTGGTTAGCACTTCGGATCATGGACCGGGAGACCCGGGTTCGAATCCCAGCCGAGGCAAGCGGGATTTTTCATACCTAGGTCGGCTCCTACCCAGAGCGGGTGTGCTATGGCCCCAATGGGGAGGCTGTTGCCACACAGCCGTGCTTCACCCACTTCACGGGTGCGACTTTGGGGGTGCTTCCCTTTGTATGACACGTCTTATGATGTGGATGATTACACGGCCGGCACTGCAGGTGCCGTAGTTCCCGGGCCTGGTTAATGCCGGGATATTTATGACAGGAAGCGTGGAATGCGGCCCTGTCCCGCAGTCCCAAACCACATGGACCTCCATAGCATCATCTTACTATCATCCTCATCTCCATCATCATGCATCATGCATAAAAATTGTCCCAGCTTCCGAGTCCTCCGTGGATTCCACTCCATGACCTGGGAGGAACACCACTGAAGCTGGCAAAGAGTTGGGGCAGCAAAAAAAAAAAAAAAAAAAAAAGTATTTATCATTATCACTATTCTTTTTTCTTATCAATTCTTTGGTTTCAGGCGAAGAATGAATCTGTAAGCTGTGTTGAAACTAAGAACTAAGTGTCACAAACCTGTCCCCTTTGTTGGCATTCTGTACTGGAGACTGGAAGAACTCATCAGAGAAGAAATCGAGGGAACCAACGAACACCACACGAGCGTTGTTGCGAGCCTGAAGAGCCCCAATCAGCAGAGTATTGGTGCCTACAGCATGCGGGAACTGTGCGAGAAAAATGACAGATAAACCAAACATGATTAATCATTAATAATAATAATAATAATAAAGGGTATTTGTGGCGCCCCATCTCGCAAGAGCTCAGGGCGCGTACATAAACATAACATAAAAACAGCGTATATAACTTACAACACACACACACACACACACACACACACACACACACTGATTTTTTGCAGGTGGCATGCAGAGATGGAGGGGGGGTTGGTTCTACTGCATGGAGAAAAGATGTGTTTTAAGTTGAGATTTAAAGACTGCTAACGACTGAGCATGGCGGATGTGAGAGGGGAGGCCGTTCCAAACTACAGGACCAATGTATGAAAACGCACGCTGGCCCTGAAACTTTCTCCGGCGGATGGGAATACGGAGAAGACGGGTGTCAGAGGAAGAACGGAGGTTGCGGGATGGTGTGTAGAGCTGAATGAGAGCGGACAGATAGGGAGGAGCAGAACCTGAGATAATGTTGTAGCAGAGAGTGGCAAGTTTAAAATGAATTCTGTTTTGGATGGACAGCCAGTGCAGATCAGATAGGAGAGGAGAGACATGTTGGCGCTTTGGTGTTTTGAAGATAAGACGGGCGGCACAGTTCATTACTTTTTGAATTACAGCTTAAACAAACAAGTTTTGGGTAACACATCCTGAACTGGGTTTGAGCAGCTATAATAGTTCTTCTTTGTGGGTAATGGCTTGTACTTGACACTCGAAATGAGGAAATATATATGCAAATATTTGGGAAAATAGACAAAGAGAAACCCTAAAAGAGTCAACACACCATATCCTGACACTCACCTCCTCGATCTTCTCGACTGGGTTATGGGAGTAGGCTGTGGACGAGGCGCGGAGAATGTTCAGCACCAAGGGGTTCTCAGGGTCACTCACCATTCTGCACACACACATGCAAGACAGTGATAAAGACTCAGTCATCAAATAAACACACTCAAGGTATAAATTATAAATAAATGTGACTCCAGAAATGGGAACCGAGTAGTCTACTGGTGAACTGGATGCGTCAACACTGGTGCTGATTCACAGACACAGAAGATCGAGAATGCTCCTAAAGCATGCTGGTGTGTGTGTGTGTGTGTGTGTGTGTGCGCGTTTGTGTGTGGGGGGGGGGGGGGGGGGGGAGGAGTTCAGGGGGCACACCACACTTGGAAGAGTTTATTTTGTTGTTGCTGTTGCTGTAAGTGTAAAAATAGAGGCAAGTAGTGGCATCTGATGATCTCTAGGAATAAGATGCACAGTATAATTGTGCTGTGGGCTGTCGTGTACAACAGTCAATATACCACAAAGTACAAAACCTCAGCATTTTCTTTACACACAACTTTCGAAAGTTGTATTTGGTCCCTTAGTTCACTAATCAATGAACAGCTTTTAAATTGTTTTTAACACATCTGTATCTCTCTTAATAAAGTTGTCTTCATCATACAAAGCCTGGCTCTCTGCACACTCACCCGACACCGCGGAAGAGGAAGGGTGACTTCCCCTTCTTGCCCACAATCATGGGAGCATCGATCAAGTTGGCTGGATCAGCAACAATCAGTGTGTGCTGCGAAAGAGACACAAAACATTTTCCATCAGTTGGCTTTTATACGACCAACACATTACGTACGGATTGTGCTTGTTCCACCAAACTGCTGGGAGCTGTACACTTGACTGGTCTCAAAACCCACACTGTGCCTGTGAGTTCCTTTGCGAGACTTGGCAGAAATGATTCACAGGTCAAGTTTGTGTAAACAGATTCCAGGGGCTAAAATGGTCACAGGACCAACAGGAAGAAAAGTATGCAGCATACAGTCAGGGTTGCACATTTTCCACAGCTTCCATGGGACAAAGTGTCCTGGAAACAGCAAAGTGACAGGACACAGTGTCCTGGCCACTTAGTGGCAATAACAATTTTAATAGGACAAATGTCCGCTTCAGGTGGGAAAAATAGGACATTTGAAATTCCTGGGACCGACTTAAAATTAAATGTGCAACCCTGATACAGTGACCAAGGGCAAAGCCGGGAGTGCGCGTCTGCAAAGCAGACATTATACGGGGATCCGGGCCATGCTGTCCCAGAATATTATAAAAAATAATATTGAAATGTGTGCAATTTTGTGCATTTGGTATTATTTTAAGTACTTCGGAGCAGGAAACACTTTCACTTTTTGTGGAGGAAAATGTTCAGAATTAAACTAAAATCAGTGCAATTTGCAATTTTTAAATGCTCCTGAGGAGAAACACACTTTTTGGGGGAGGAAAGTGTTTAGCCAAAGGTGGAAAGCCGCTAAAAGATTTTAAGCCCTGTGTCTGCTATTGCTTATTACATACGCAATGTACATCATCTCGGGCAGATCCTACCTCACGTTAATCTCACAGGTCCCTTTCATTAGCCTGATTAGTGACCTGCCACAGCACTGCCCACTACTCACTGTACCGCACATCAGTGTTTATAATACACTGTAAACAAGGAAAATTATAGCACCAATACACAAGTAAAACGACTGGCTTGTAAGATCTGACCTTGCCCTGGTCGGACACATCGTAGTTGAGATGATCAATGACAGCTGTCTTCTCTTCATCAAACTCGACACCACACTCTGTTGCAAGCTCACGCAGAGGATCACCTGATACAATAAATAAACAAACGTCATGATGCAACCGGAGCTGCAAAAATTTGTTCTTGAGTCATTACTATGCTTGACTGAGTGACAAACCACCATTCTCTGGATATCCTAGGCTGTATCAACTGGCAATAGAACTCAGCAACAAACTTAAAGTTAAACAAACAGGCATGGGAACTGCTTTCTAAGAAAACTTCTGAAATCTAGAAAAGTGTAGGGGCATGCTCCTCTGGAAAACGACAGATGGACCATCAAGTAGTGGTTAGCACTTTGGACAAGAGACCCGCGTTCGAATCCCAGCTGAGACAAGCGGGATTTTCCTATCTAGGTCAGCTCCTACCCAGAGTGGGTGTGCTACGGGCCCAATGTGGAGGCTGTTGTCGCACCCCCGTGACTCGCCCACTTCGTGGGTGTGACCTTTAGGGAGCTACCCTTGTTATGACACATCTCATGATGTGGATGATTACACAGCCAGCATCGCAGGTGCCGCAGATTCAGGGCCTGGTTAATGCCGGTGATATTTATGACAAGAAGTGTGCAGTGCAGCCCTGTCGTGCAGTCTCCACCACATGGACCTCCATAGCATCATTCATTCATTGTACAACCATCCTCGTGCATAATAAAAGTTGCCCAAGCTTCCGAGCCCTTCACAGATTCAATCCATGACCTGTGAGGAATATCACTAAAGCTGGTGAAAAACTGGGGCAGCACATAAAAAAATACAATCCCCCCCCCCCCCTCCCCCAAACATATGTAGATCTTGCTGGCAGACAAGATGAAAACTTCATGTAAGCGGAGTGATGTACTTTTCTCTGACCTATGTCGGAGCTGGCTGCAACAAGAACATTTCCACCTCCATCGATGAAATTTGTGATGGCTGGCACATCCACATTCCCTCCAAATTCTGAAAAGAAAAAAAGAATTACGGTCAAAAATCTGTGCCAGGTCAACAATGCAACAAGTATAACTCATGCATTATCTTTCTGTGGCTGGATTGAGTGTGTATTGAGCCTTTTTCCCCTCAAGTCTATCCACTCACTAGACATACACAGTACCTGACTAACTTCACTAAGCTTCAACTTATCATCGCTTGGTTTTTCTGGATACATGTACCAAGGTTAGTCAGTGTGAAAGTGATAATGAGCACAACATTAGACTGACAGTGACACTGCCATCATTTCACCAGTGGCTTTTATAGCTACTCCTCAGCAACCTCCAGCCTTATCGAGGGACCAAAACAAGGAACATGCACCAGATTGGACAGTCCAAACTTTACATTTGATTAAAATCAAGTTGACAACGTATGAAATGACACTTGCAAACACAATGGCTGTTTGCCAATTGATGCTAGTCCAGCTCCGTATTGAAAGATTTTCTTTGAAATGGCACAGTATATTATATCTGAAATTTATCTGAAGCCGAACCAATATTTCTGTTTCTAATGTATTGGATTTAATAACGATAAAAAATTATCCAATTACCTTCAACAGAGGGTGAGAAGATGACAAGGTTGTCATAGAGGAATTCGCCATACTTTATGAGCGCCAGTCCTGCATCATCTGCGGTCTTAAACGTCAGTTCAAATCCAGCATCTGCACACAGATTTAGGACAGAACATATAATCTACCTGTAGGTATTTGTTGCGCAGAATGTCTATGTTCGGAACAGCACTTTAACTTTGAGTATGACACTGCAGAATATCGCGCAGGCTACTGAAATTATGCAGTGGCCATGTGCAGAGTCAAAGCTGCAAACTCAGTGTCCAAAATCTTTTACCTTAAATGAAAATAATACTATAGCACTTCCTATCGAGAAAAGAGAGAGAGAGAGAGAGAGAGAGAGAGAGAGAGAGAGAGAGAGAGTATAATATAGCACCTCCCACTTCTTGTCAGAGAGAGAGAGAGAGAGAGAGAGGTCGTGCAACGTGTCACACGGAAACTAGCCGGAACAAATTCGACAAATAAGATCACGTTTGTGCAAAATCGTGACAACTCACCACGCAGGTTTCTGAAAAATATAGAATGTGACTCTCTAATAGACCAGTTGTCAACAAGCACAAGCGTGCGTTTGCCTGCAGAAGCTATGTTACAAACAGCAACCACCAGCAGGAGACCGGCAACTTGACGCCACGCCATCTTGTTCGTGTGTTTCTAGATGCGGTCCCTCTAGATGCGCATGCGCAACCGGAAACTGCAGAAAGCTTCCCGACGGGTACGAGCCTACTAAACTATGCCAGGGCATGTATACAGGACCCTGTTCCTGGTCGCTTGAAATCAGTCATATAATGAAACAGAGGATGTTTGTGGTGTTTGTGTGTGTGCTTGTGTGGATGTTTTTTGATGTTGTTGATGAATATTTTTTCGTTGAGAGAGCATATTCGTGCCAGAGTATGCACAGAGGGGAGAAACCGTTCAAATGTACAGAGTGTGGAACCAAAAATAGTACGCCTACATAGGTGTACTATGATTGGTGGAACATAGTGCAGGGGCCGTTATGCAAATAGCCTAAAGGTACACCTGCATGTTCACAAGGCGAATAACCATATAAATGCACAGACTATGGGGCATGTTCTGTTCGGTCTTGTGTTTTAAGAATACACATGCATACACACACAGGAGAAAAACCATTTTAATGCATGCAGTGAGTGTGGGCAGAGATATACTATCTATGTCTCTGGTGTGAGGCATGTTTCCTATGTCTCTGGTTTTAGTCAATCAGGCAATTTAAAGAAAAACATGCGTACACACACAGGAGAGAAACCATTTGAATGTACAGAGTGTAGGGCATGCTTTTCTCAAAATTGTAATTTTATTGAGATACACATGCTTACCGGCATACGGCAGAGGGGCAAAACAATTTAAATGCACCGTACACGGAGCATCTTTCAACCATTCTTCCAACTTAAACTAAAAGGACATCTTCGTACACACACTGAGGGGAGAAACCATTTAAATGTACAGCATGCAGTGAAACTTTTAAAGAAAATAGCCAGCTAAACAGACGTGAGTATATGCACAGAGGAGAATCAGTTCAGTCAAGTGTGTACACGTATTTTCAACTGCATGAGTGTCCACTGGCCTACCCAATAGGAATGCTGGCAGATCTGTTTATAATTGTAACAGGGTGCAGGGGTAGGATGCAAGTGAGGACAAGGAGGGTGATGTCCAAGGAAGACGCACAGGCAACTTCAGTTAAATGAAGTAATTTATTTCCCCAGAGGACAAAACACGCTATGGACGGGCGTCTAGGTGTCTAGCACAGTAGCGGTTGCGTCTGCTTGTCGTGAGTTCTCCGCGCCAACTGGCGCTCAGTAGGGTGTGAGCGAAAATCATCCCACGCCCCTCAAAAACTCGGATCGGAATCTAGTCCGTTCCAGATCATACTTTCAAAATTATTAAGCGACGCTTACGTGGCTCGTTTTTGATGTCCATCACACTACAATAATCTTCATATAAATAGAAAATTAACTAAATAGGTCATGACCGTGTGCTGCCCAGCAGCTTTGTAGACTGTCTTGCGGCGTGCTGGTGTTGTACACGTTCACACAGGAAATCGGAAATGGGAGGGTCTGGCTTTTCTCTTGTCTGAGCGTGTATGAGGCCAATGTTGTACGTGCAGAAGTGTTGCTAGCTGCATGGCAGACACCGGGTGTTGGGAGGAATTTTGTGGAGCAGTGTCGCGGGCATCTGGTATTGCTAAGATGTCAGCCTCTAATGAGTTCTTCAACACTGTTCAGCCAGTGCACACCAAGCTACCGTGACTCTTGTGATCTCAAAAGACATGCACATATACACACAGGGGAGAAGCCCTTTCAATGTACATTGCGGGAGATCATTTAGACTGTCTGGTCATCTCAAGGATCACGCTGGGACACATGAACATGAGAAACCATTACAATAAATAATGTGCAGCATTTTTTGGTAACTCTGTCTAAAATATGTGCATGGTACACATGAAAAAGAAGGAAAAAACTATTGAGCATGTTTTCAGAAGTAGCCATTTACATGCACAGGAAAGAGAAACCTTCACTAGAGGCTAGAGCATGTACTGTATGTGCTGTAAATAATGGGCACTTTTACATACATGTATAAATGGAAAAAAAAGCTTCAACAGTAACAAATTCTTGTGATTTTGCATTTTGTTTTCATGTTTACAGTGTAATTCCTTAATACTTCTTTTTGTTGTTGTTGCTTTGGTGTTTGTGAGGTAGCAGTTTGCTATTGTGATGTGCATTGATGTGAAAACCAGGGAAATATATATTACCTAATCGCTAATCATGTACACTTGGAACTCAGGCAGAATGGCTTCTTGTCCCGCGCACCCGTGCTCAGCGCCTGATCTCTCAGGGAGTTCTGGGCTAGGCCCTGTGCTTTGTATCTTTAGTCATTATGTATACATGTCACTGTAAAAACTAAACCGTTGAACATTTTTTTTTTTTCATCAGATCACTGACAACCTGTCTTGTGTAAATAATCATTGTTCACTTTGTACATGAGCAAATACACGTTTTGCAACAAAGGCCTGTGTGTCTGATAACCTCTTTTCTTAATAAAAATTGTCAGCCAATCACAAAGTCAGTCTCTCTATTTCTTTCAAAATTGAGATCAGTTTCAGATTTGTTTCTGTCACCTTGTCACACGCACACATAGACACACACCCAGACACACCACAAACATTGGTATGCGCTGATACAGATACACACAGACAAACCCCATGGGCATACAAAAGACACCTTTATGTCGGAAGGGAAACAACTTTCAGCTTCCCCGGTTAAATCTGTTGACATAAACTTATCTACAAAGTGTACTCTGCTCGCAACTCCAAGAGGAGATCAAGGCGACACTGTTTTGCTTTCCCGGCTGTCAATCCAAAGAGAAAATGTTCGAGACCTAGTACAGAGGGTACGACGAGTGAGTGAGTGAGTTTTTAGGGCTTAAAGCCGCGCAAGCCACAAAGACTAATTCGCGGCTGAGGGTACGACGAATTAAGGGATGAACGACTTACAAGTTTCAAGGCTGAATATAACTTTAGTTATGACAGTGTGATGAAGAGCTTTCACTACAACCATATGCCACACTGGCGAGATTCACATGTCACATGATCCATTCACCAGCAACATTTCATAAAACATATATTAACCCTTTCAGCCCTGAAGGAATCTCAATAGCGATATGACGCTCTCTGCCTGGGAGTTTTTTTTTCAAGTGTGCTACATCTAAAGCTGGGCTCTTGCGTACAAAACCTTATTTCTCAAGAAGTATTGGATCCATCCAGGATCCTATAGGGGAATCTTCCACTGTGCAGAGCGTATGAGAGTCGGCCACATGCACGCATGTTATTGTTAGGGTCTGCGAGACCGTAGGTGATACGGTGTCAGGGCTGAAAGTGTTAACTCCTAAGCGCCCACACACGAATCACATCCTGTATCAAAATCGTCACAGCACAAGACAGCACTAGTCAGCACTATTATGCCACCTCGCGGCCAGTCCGCCCGATCACGAGAGACGGCACAACGTGCCGTCAGTCATATTGCATCACACTCCGGCGAGCGGTCGAGGCTCGCCACCGGGCCAGCGCAACATGACGGCACGTCAGTTGCATCACACCGGCTCAGTCGAGCGCGGGTCGACTCCAGCCTCTTGTGAATTCGGTGGTCACTGGCTTGTTCGGGTATTGGCCACGTAATAGGTTACGGCACACTGATGGCCGGGCCCCGTTACAACTTGCCCCAACCACTTCCCACTGACTGGCCTGAGGGCGGTACACGACAATGAGGGGCAAGTCCCGTTACGAGCATGAAACATGTGACTATGAGGGGGTAGGGGTGTGTGTGTGAGCGCGCGCGCGCTTTTTCACGTTTCTTGCGGCTCAGTCCATTGTTATGGACAATGTCTGAACAATTAAAATGAGTCTGTCCCCCCCCCCCCCCACACACACATGTAATGCGATCCGCTACTTCTTTATATACCAGAATCTGGCAGATAAATTTTATAGTACCAGTGCACGAAAGAAAGTTCTTTTGCCCGCTTTGGTTAACCTGAACTGTGGTGTCAAATCAACTGATGAGGATCTGTGTGCATGCGGTGGAGGTGTAGGCATATCTAATTATCTGACGCCTAATAATATTATTTCACAACTACCAGAACTGACTCAGTTCAGTTGACACTATCAAGTCAACTTGTCTCGACTCGGGCTATCAGTCATGCAACTCGTCACTCGTATCGCCGCTATCATCAAAGAAGCCGAATTCCAGACAAAGCATGGGCTGGCGACTGACAACTGAGGCGCCGCCAACTGGCCGCAAAGGACGTGTCATTTTTCACATACCTGTTTCACAGACACGGAACTTACAGCAGCAATACACAAGAAGAACATCTGCATTTGGGCTGCAATGTCTTTGTTCAGCTACTTGTCCAGTCAGAAGGGCGCATTTCTTTGGAATAAACTCAATGCGCCAATCAATCACCGACACTCACGCACATTTTACAAACGATGGACAGACATACACTGGTGAAACTGACTAGTTGCTGACACGGGAAATTACTAGAAGGCTTTACAAAAGAGGAACGTTTTAAGATTGCTCTTAAAAACAGATAGTGTGGGCGCATTTCTCAGATGTGCCGGCAGGGAATTCCAAAAGGTTGGTGCAACAAATCTGACAGAGCGCTCGCTAAAGGATTTCAGGTTCCCCTTGGGAATTTTGAGAAACCTCTCGGTCGACGACCGTAGGGTTCGTGACGGTTGACAGGTGACAAGTGAAGCTGAAAGGCATGGTGGAAGGGTGCTATCAGAACTGATGACAAAAGGCCAGAACAGAAATTTTATACTGAAGGCGGAAATGGACTGGTAGCCAATGGAGCTCTCTCAGAAGCGGTGTTGCATGCTCTCGCTTCCGTTTGCTCAGCACTAAACGCGCAGCGCTGTTCTGAACTCTATGAAGGCGGCCTAACTGTTCAGCTGGGGGTAAGCCACTGCTGAGTTATAGTAGTCGAGGCGTGAGGTTATGAGAGCAGTAACTAATTTTACACTCTGTGAAAGGTACGGTCGGACTGATGCAATACCGACGTCTGAGTTCAAGAAAACAGGCACTGCACACACTGCTGATGTGTTCCTGCACAGAAAGCGACCGATCAATCCAAACACCAACTGAGATACTTGACGGATTTCAGGAATAGTATGTCAGAAACCATCAATGAAGACAGAGTCGCTGTTCACCAGAGTGAGACGTGAAGGAGCACCTACAGGCATAACTTCTGTCTTGTCGGTATTCAACATGAGCTTGTTGGTATTCATCCATGTCAGAACATCGCTGATACAGGACTGACTACTCGTCTGGGAAGAACTGAAGTCTGATGGTTGTGCACTCTGTGACCGTTCATCTCGGTATCATCTGCATATTTGTGAAACAAACAGTCATGGGACAAAATCACATCTGACAAAGGTTGACAGTACAAGGTGAACAAGACGGAACTCTGAGGTACCCCAAAGACAAGGGGACTGAGAGCTGAAGACCTGCCATCAATGACGACAGACTGAGATCGGTTGTGTACATAAGGTGAGAACCAATAAAGTACAGTACCCCTGATGCCGAAGGTAACATCAAGCCGTCAAAGCATAACGATGGAATGATCAAGCGTGTCGAATGCTGCGCTGAGGTCCAGCAAGGCAACCAAACACACAAGTCTCTCGTTGGATAGACCCTCTAGGACACTCAGCGTAGCAGTCTCCCTGCCGTGATCCTTCCGGTATGCTGACTGGTACACTTCTGCAAGGCTGTTGTCAGACAGATGTTTCTGCAACTGTTTCAAGACGACTTTCTCTAAGATTTTTGAGATGAAAGGAAGGTTCGAGACAGGACAAAACAGGACACTGCAATCCAGACTGGGCTTGTTCAGAAGAGGGGTGACAATGGCCTTCTTGAACTGCGATGGAAAAAGAGCTGTTTACAATCGCTGTTATCAACGGAACAAGGTCGGACAGACAATCTTTTGTGACGAGAGAGGTTGGGATGGGGTCGAGTGAGCAGCTTTTGGTTGGCGACTTCATAATTAGTTCGAAAATTTCCTGCTCTGAAACAGGAAGAAACTGACAAAAACATGGACCATCATATTAGCGAATACAGGTGGGTCGGAAAAACGAGAGTCAACGTCATCACGTAGTTTCTGTACCTTATGGGAAAAGAAATCACAGAAACGCTGCGGCAGATGAGACCGAGGAACGTCAGAGGGGGATGCTTTAGTTCTAGCTAGTTCACAGCTCTAGGTAGGCAGATCTGTGTCGATCGTTGCCCCAGGAAGGTCACACTTACTGATGGTGTGTGGGGAGGGTTAGGTTTGGAAATGTTCAGCCCACAAAACTTGAAAACAAAAATGCAATTCTGAATTCCGACACATAAAACTTCGCACCACGTGAATGTAATGTGTTCATGACCAGTGTGTGAGACGATGTGTTTCACGTGAGTGTGCGTACTGGGTTCAGTTCACGACGCTCTTGACTGAGCCGATTCAAGAAATTGGGTAAAGTGCCTATACAATACTCAGTTGTTATTATTAAGGGTTAGGTTCATTTGCCAATGTCACCCATGGCTGAATTTGTGCACTGTGTTGATGCAGTGCTGACAACAGTCGATGTGCAACGGCTGCAAGGTACGTGATGCGTGTGTGCTGCACATGGACACACACTGCTGGGAATGGAAGAATCTGTTGGTGCTGGACTAGACTAACTGCCCTTGAATGACCGATGCCACTTGCATCTTCTTTGCTGTACTGTTTTTATGGTACGGTTTCAAGCTGTGGATGCTCCTGTGCCCAGCCACGTTCATAATGTCTAGTGGGCTGTGATCGGCCTGTGCCAGAATTGTAGCGCCAGTGGCTCGAATGGAGTGGTTTGGGTATGTCTTGGTCAGGTGGCAAGCTTTGCTCAAGCTGGGCATGAACTGCTGTAACCTGTTGGCCCCCATAGGTCTGTGAGTGTACCAGACAGGATCTGATTCCGAGAACTCTACTTTAGGGTACTGCCAAAGTCTGTGGCAGTCCGGGCTGAGCTTAGACAGGTATTTCTCAAAACTCCTTACTGGACAGTTCTCATCTCCCGTTTCTACGATGATGCCACTGTTTAAGGCCTCATCCCGACCAGGACGATTCTTGGGCAGTTCATCAGCTGATCTGACGATGACTCGCTTCCCAGATCTGCCTTCAGTCTGAATTTGAAATGTTGTCTTTGTCATGTTTTCCATGTGTTCTTGGCCTTTTTGAAAGAAAAACAGCCTGATGTCAAACTGTACCTTGTTCAACAGTCCCACAGGGGTGCACGGAGACAAATGCTCAGAGGAGTACAGCTTTCTTAGGTCTTCAGCACTTATGACCTCAGTGTGCCTGACATGAGCTTTGCCTTCTGCCTTTATTTCCTGCATTGCTGATCGAAACAATGCATTCGATCTGTCAAAAGTAGAGTCTTTTGTGATGTCGAAGTGCTTGTTAAATGGCGGGCCTTGGAGGTACCGGTTCAATGCATATCTAAGAGATGCCAATGAACGCCCACGATACAGTTCGCCTTTCACCGTCCGGGCTTCTAGGTAGAAATGGCCAAGGACCTCACAGAGCTGCTCAGGGGTGAAATCTTCGAAATTTTCATTTTGTCGTTTCTCGTAGAGGTAGGCTCTCAAGGCCCTGGCAGCCTGTGCATTAGCCCGCTGTCAAAAAAAAAAAAGAAAAAAAAAAAAGAAAATGGTGTAAACCTTTTGCATCATTATTTGACCAAATTGAAGAATTATGGTACTGAACCCCATTTATATCTTGTTGAAAGACAGTTTGGGCAAAACAGCCCTTTCTGTTGCAATAGAAATTTTTTTGTAACGAAAGTTCATGATATCAAGACTTATCAGAGAATCTAGATAACTGCAGTTGCATGGACTGCTACGTGCTATTGTCTTCTATGCACTCTGATAGTAACTGCGCTGACACTACTATTTAGTACTAACCTTGTTACAGCTAGAGTCTTTGCATCTAAAAAGAATCGCTAAAGTACACATACCAACCTGTAATGTAAAATAGGCAAAATATGCTTACTTTCGTACTTTCAGCAGTAAGACATTGTTGTCTCTCATTGGCTACAGTTTGCTGCACAAAGAGTGGGTTGTGTCCCATTGCAGACCCTTCTATTCCCTCCTGTGCTGCATCCTCTGCAAAGTTGCAACCGTGAGTCTTACTTTTAGTGGTTTTCTAAAATAAAAAGCCCATTTTCATTCTACAGTTATATATGAGTCCTTCTTCAGTACTGGTAGGAAAATTGGAAAAGGGGTCTTTTTTTAAAAATATGGGATAGAACATCAGCCATAGATTTATTTTACACTTAAAGTGTTGCTCTATAAATATTTGAAAAGAAAAAATGGATTGCACAAACCGTTTAACAGAAATTGACTGTTTTTTTTGTTGTTGTTTTTTTTTTTTTTTTTTGGGGGGGGGGGGGGGGTCCACAGCGTTGTGGATGCTTCATTGGGACACTAAGAGTGAAATATCTTTTGAAAAATTCCAGATTAAACATTGATTTCTTTTAGAAACACATAGTACAGAAACAAAATACCAATTAAAACCAAAATTAGATGGAAAATTGCAAAATTTTGATTTCAGGAACAAGTATTATAGTGGGACACTGAAGCATCTGCAACCAAACAGTTTTTTATTATATGACAAGAAGAGGAGCATGGACTTGGCATTTGCAGTGTTAAACATACTTTTGCTTGTTGTCTTTATTGTCTTTGATAGATTTATGAATGCATGGATTTAAGTTGTGAAAGAAAGGAAAAACTTTGAAGAGTTGCGGCGCTTCACGGGACACCAACCACATCGCGTCTTAGCAAAAAACTTGTGTTTTTCTTCAAAAGCTGTTTGTAAAGGAACTAGTGTGGTTCTTTTAAAAGCTTCTTTAACCACAGAATAAAGAATTTATTTGAAGAATTGCGCTAGCGGTTGCAAAAACCAGCATGCGGCCAGCCGAATTGGTACAGAAATCGGTAAACCAGTTGCAACACCCGGTATACACGGTGTTCTCACACATACATACACGTACGTACGCACCCAAAAATCACAACTGGTAAACTGTAAATGTAACTGGTAGGCTTTACTGAGAGCAGCAAAAATAACTGACATTTCATGCTGGTTAACGCGAACCCTGTATTTCTGGCATCTATTTTAAGGAACAGGGTGGCTGGATGATCTTTGCTTCATAAAATTGAGTCCGGTTGTTTGAAATCGGGGTCAACTGGAAAACGAGCTGGACAGGTGAAGCTTTTGTCAAAAACTCCTGCAGGTCCTCCCAGCCCTTCTCAGGCAACGATGGCAGGAACCACAAGCGGCCTCTGGGTTTCCAAAATTCCACTTGAACGAAGCCCTCGTCCTGGGCTGTCTGGATGACCTGTTGAAGGAAACTGTACATTAGACACATCTTTCATTTTAATAGAATAGATTGCATGAAGTTCTGGTAACCAGTGAAGAGAATAGAATACAACAATACAATCTCTCCTGGGCGATCACTCCTTTGAGACTACTACCGTTTAAAAATCAGTATCACAGTATCATCAACACGAAACAGCTTTTGACATCTTGAGCAACCACTTATTCCAGACCGTTTTTTTTTCTGGCAGAAGGGGAAGAATCTTTTTTTTAATCATTCTCGATTATGCAAGCAGAACATACCTGGCAAACATAATCCTTGCCGTCATCCCAGACAAACTTGTGAAACGACCCTGGCTCTGGAACTGTTGCTGTGTGGGACCCATCTCCGTCCTCAGCCCCTTGTTCGCCGCTGAAAAAAAAAATAAAAATACACAATATAAAATGAGATCATCATCTTGATCCTTTTCTTTTTTTCCATTGAAGAGGGAGAGTCAGTACAGTTTGCATTCTCTGTGGTGCAATCGGAAGTGCTTAGCGCACAATTTATGTAACTCACTGTGGAACACCAAATTTACTTCACAGTAAATGGCACTGCACTAACATACATTCTATCAGATGATCTTTACCTATCAAGGAAGGCTGTGTTGTGGACGTCTTCCTCGAGCTCCTCTTCCTCGACCTCAATGTCCGCTGTCATGCTGTCCGCTATCATTATAATTTTTGGGCTATAAACCCCTTACCAGAATCCTCCCCCCCCCCCCCTTTTTTTTGACTCACCTTATATGCCGCATATTTCACTGGATCCTTTTTCAGGTTTTCACGGTACTTCCGTGACCGTAAGGTAGACAGAGGCACTCCTACTGGTGGTGGTGGTGGTAGTGGTGGAGGAGGAGAAGGAGGAAGGGGCTCTGTCCGTTGGCCAGCTTCAATGCGGGAAGACCTCCGTGGTACATCCATAACTGCAAGAAAGTGAAAAGATAAATTGATTGATAGTGTGAAGCATAAGAAACAAAATGAATAACTACTAAATCTTTTCATTACTCAATGTCTCTAATATTCTGACACAAATGACAAACATTTGCAGGAAAACATTGCAAAAAATATGCCATTTACTGATTGTCATGATACTATGATTGGATTGTCATGATTATATGAGCCTGTGACAGAAGGTGGACTTCTCCTTAAACGCCAAGCATTTCTGCCTAGTGTGTTATTCATCATTATTACAGTGGAAAGGCTGGTGTAAAGGAGACGAATGACACAGGCGATCTCAAACATCTATTTTTTCGTAATATGTATTTTAGAACCCAAAGCCCGATTTCAGATTAGTTTTTCGTTTATAGCGTGCATAGACATAAAATACCCCCATGACAAGACTTTGTACTGAGCGCTTAGCTATGATCTTTCAGAAATGCTATATTTTCCTGTGTCATTTGTTAACTTTACACCATGAGCATATGGTGTAATGGGTACAAAAATGTCCAATCAGACCTCGGAATCAATGGTTATCAAAATGAGATGCAAGTGCAACACACTGCCACATAAAGTTCTTTGATTTCCAGCGCTAAAAACCTACTGAAATTGTTTAAAATTGACATTAGAATAAAAACGAGACCATAAAGATTGGTCGTTCGTCATGTGTCATTCGTCACTTTCTGTAAATAGCTTACACCATACCTTCAAAGGATCACAGCATCTTCACTATTCGCCACAAGTCAAAACCACGCGGTTGGTGTGAGTCTCGTGACCTCCCACAAATCCTGCTTTAGCGTGGATGCTAAATTTTAATAATTTAGTAGAATTTTATCAGCAAGACTGTCATTCGTCAGTTTCTTACACCAAAAAATTCTCGAAAAAGATCAGTAGAGTATTAAAAGTTACCATGCGTTTATCAAACGAAGTTTGGTGCGTGTACCATGGTACCAATTTGTGACGTCACAGGGCAAAGGTTAAACTTCACTTCTGGCATGTTCGGCGGCAGACAAGTGTTTGGAGGCTTTTGAATTTTCTGGTTGATGCTTGCGCCACGGGTAACAAACGACTCCCGCAATTTTCGAGCGCCGCAGCTAATAAACAGCAAGTTTGTTTTGATTTTTTTAATTGGGCTAGAAAAAAGTGATCTTTTGTCAATGTAATCACTAAATCAGGGTACTTGATTCAGATTGCAGGCCGAGATTCTGAATAGCATCATGTGAAAGATAGCTGGGGTCGGGTTGTCCATTTTCAAAGGCAGAAATTTCGCATTTTTCGACTCGAACACACACAATAAAAACATCAAACGGTACAGTTTCTACAATAAATTTATTTCCACGTCATCTAAGGTTTCTTGTAAACACACAAATAAAACCCATTTTGTAAATATTGCTTTACTTCTGTGATAATTGATGACAAAAGTACACTACCCCTCTCGTGCTGACGTTTTGGCATTTGGTCACATGGTAATTTTTTTTCCCCTTCAATGACCACTCTCAATCATTACTGCCATTAGATAGTTCACTGGTGACTTCCATGCCACTTTATAAAAATGAATAGTTCATTCTTCAAAGGCTATTGTATAATGGTTGAACATGATAAGGGACATGGGGTATACATGCCACCATGTCCCCTTCCAGTTCGTAATGTTCAACTAGAAAAATCTCTCCTTGTACATTTAACTACAACTTACGGTGGTTCCTTGTCAAGACAAAATGCCAGCGCTACTGCTCTGAGCGTATTCTGTATCAAATTTTGAGACTAGAAATCTATACTGAAAGGATATTTGAGTTTTTTGATTAATCGTGATTCAGGACGTGACATCCCAGGTACAAAATCGTAGCAGTCACAAGAAAAAATGGTTTGGTCGTACCAAACCATGAGGTGATTGAAAAGCTGTTTGGTTAAAACAATGCCCATCCATTGATCTACCTAAAATCTCACAGGAAACGAAGAGGCAGACAGACTGGCCAAGTCTGGCAGCAGAAAAGAGCAACCCCAGCAGGCAGTCTCCTACACAGAAGCCAAGACTCTGGTAAAACATCAGTACAAGACAATCTGGACGGCGCAACACAATCCCCCATCTAACGACCAGATGCCACAGCTCCAGCGTTATGAACAGACCACCATCTTCAGACTACGAACTGGACACTGCAGACTGTGTGCCCACCTGTGCCGCCTTGGGCTGTCACACTCACCAGACTGTCCGTGCGGAACAGCCCCTCAAACCCCGGAACACATTCTGCAGTCCTGCCCCCTTTTCAAAGAAGCAAGGACACAACACTGGCCGAACGGAGCCACACTGGCAGAGAAACTCTGGAGCAGCAAAACAGACCTCTTGAAGACCACTGCTTATATAAAGACCACAAACCTAATAATCTGAGGCGGAGTCCAGAACAGGGAACGCAGAAGAAGATCTACCTAAATGAACCCTTAAAAAAAACGTCAGCAATGACTGAAGATGGGAAAGTACACCAGAAACCTGCATGATACTTAATGTGTGTTGGTACATGACGAAATTACTATCCGGTGACGTGACATTGATAATCTTACCTCCTCTCGTTCTCGGCAACCTTTTTCCAAACTGAATGCCATGAACACGTGCACATGACCCACAAAGCTCGGCAAAATGTGTACAGATTGCGAAACAAATCACGTGTGAATCAAAATCGGGAATTAGTCGTACGTGACTTTTGGACATGAAAACATATGCTGCTCCCAAAACTCGAAATAAACTTAGTTAGCAAAAGCAAATGTACATTTAATTAGGTTTCTTGCGCAGAGGAGTGATATGCAAATGAGATTACATAAAAACTTTGAATGAGTAGGTCATGTTGATGCAGGAAAATGGGGTCAAGATCATACGCGGTCTGGGACACGATGCATCATGCACGACATGTCACTTTTTTCAGGTGAAATAATAAATTCATGCTATTTAAGTATTTTCACCCCTACCTTTGTTGATACCTTTTAGATGTATCCCAAAGGAAGTAACATAAGCAAGCATGGTGAAATACACAACTGAAGTCTGACACACACACCACCAAACAGCCACCGGCAGATTTCTCGCACTTTTTTGCAACTTCCGAGGATAGTTATCCACACAGAAGTGTGAAGTTGTGATATATCTATTTCTGCATGCAAAATAGTTTGAAAAAACAACACACAATATATTTATCCCTCATTTACCTTTCAATTCACACAAGTTCAACAGACCGCAGCCTCTCTCCACCTTCTGTCACAGGCTAGCTCATATGTCTTGTCTAATGTGAGTTTTGATGCTGTCCGAGGGTTTTGTCACAATTTTAACATTTACAGCTGTCAGCCAATCAGCTGTTCACGTTACTCTTGATTTTGCAATGCTGTGTTAATTATAATATATCATGTATTGCATGGTGGAAAACTTGAGCAATGATGGGTTGGAGTTGCCAGAATACAACCAGGAGAGAGAGGGTGGGATTACTTTTTGTGTTGAACGTGGTGTGTACTCAACTGTGTGGCCACCTGCACTGTCTGGTGTGTGTGTCCACCCCGTTGGGTAGAGAATTTTGTAACAGCATTGGAAAGAATTGGGCATCGCCTTACCGTGCATAGGTTCCTCTGCCGAGTCAGTCTCACTGTCAGTCTCACTCTTCTCAAAACATGCATCATGGTGTCCCTCTTTATCTCCACCTAGTGCTGCTGACTCAACCTCTGTATTCTCTGCAGAGAAACAGTGTCAGTAAAATTAATCAAGATCAAAACTACATTTCTCAACAGCCACATGCACACTGTGACGCGTAAAAAGCTGCACAAACAGATTTTAATTCCAAAGAGTTCATGTCTTCTGAGACACACTCCTCAAACAGGAATGAATAATAATAATTAAAAAAATACCGATACTGACAGCTCAAAAATACTTTCTAGTTCTACAATTACACTGGCTGACTTATCCTGCATTTTTTTTTTCCAACTAGTTTAAGATCTTGGCTGGTTTCCCAGTTTCGGGTTTCTTCCTCTTTGTGATACATGTACATATAAATTTACATTTTAGCCAATCCTAGCTACTATCAATTTCAATTTGAGAGCAGTATAACCGGACTGGAGTGAGTGGGAATTCAGAAAGTGTTAAAGTACACTGTCTGTACTGACTACTGGGTCCTACTAATTACATGCACATACCACTGAAAATGCCTTAGTATCAATGTGAAAGAAACAGCAACACACGCATCAATGATGGCGGAAACAAAAGAGGTAAAACAAGTTCCGTCCGGCAACAAAATTCAAATCAAGGTTTCCCTGCCAGAATGTATGACATGTATCCCTCTTCTTTAATTAATCTGCATCAGTACACGTAGTACCGTCTGGCAGGGAGCTCTTGAGATACATTTTGTAACGAAACCACCATCAACCTCAACAACAAACTTCACTTACAATGTTTTAACTTAAAACCTCCTCGAAGTCTTTCGGTTTCAGTCTAGGTTAACCCTCAGTCAATTTAGCATCCTATTCCTAACTGTAAACCTTTGTCTGGTGCTATCATATCTGGCGGTGTTTTGATGTATCCAGTATTTGTGACCCGTTCTCGTGAAAGAGACCGTAAGTCGCGCTAGGCCGAACGCCGCTACAGGCGAAAAGAGTGCCGGGGGTCAGTATGGCCGCCTTGTGAGTAGCCTACTTCAACTGCTGATATCTCAATTTTAGTAGTACAGCTTTTGTTCTTATATTGAATCAAACTGCATAACCAGTAGATTGCAGTGATATACATATCTCAAAATTGATAATTTTCGACTTGTGGTCCCTTTTGTGAGAACGGGTCACATTTAGTAATACCTGTCTGTTACAATAACATGTACTGCATGTTTCTCCAGCCTGGATACGCAGTCTGCACGCACCCCTAGGTATGGGGAATGAGCATTACCTGCACCGTGTTCAGGTATGGGTTCTTCTGCCACGTCAATCTCAATCTTGAAAAAGTCTGACCTCTCGGCTGGCTCTATCTTTGGCCTGATCCCTTCAAGCCTGGAAAACAACACTCTGGATACTGTAACTGCTTAATTTCAATAAAATGCACTGTAGTCATCAAATAAGACAGTCAGTTTCTGCGGAGAACAAGAATGTTTTTTTTTTTTTTGCTGCTTTCAACTCTTCACCAGCTCCAGTGGTATTCCTCCCAGGTCATGGATGGAATCCACTGAGAGCTTGGAAGTTGAAGCAATTTAATTATTTTTATCAAATGCAAGATGACAGAGATGAAAATGATGGTATGATGATGCTACTGTATATGTTCATGTGGTTTGGAACTGCAGGATAGGGATGCATTCCCTGCTTCCCTGTCATAAATATCCCTAGTGTTAACCAGGCCCACTGTGTACTCATCCACATCATGAGATGTGTCATACCAAGGGAAGCGCACCCAAAGGTGCACCTGTGAAGTGGGCGGATCTCGGCTGTAACGCAGCAGCCTCGATCCCCATTGGGCCACACCCACTGTGGGTAGGTGCTGACCAAGGTAGGTGGGGAGGATGTCTGTTCAAACACTTTGAACATGTGAAACAGGCAGTGATGTGGCCAGGGCTCGGACATCGGACATAGACCGATCAAAATGGGAAATGTCCCATCGTTTGCACCCCAGCTAGGACATTTGTCCCACTGATTCACAATGCTGGCGGACATTGTCCCATTCATTCATGTTTGGCTCGGTCATGCCATTAGAGTTTCATGGCAAGCAGCATTACTCTTTCAACGATGCGAAAATGCGATAGTCACAGAACAGATAGGCCTGCCACCGCCCATAGATTCGGCGTCTGGCTTCGCGGCGAAACTGTGTCACTGTTATTTTTAGTAACTTCTTGTTGTCAGCTGAAACCGCTCGGCCAATCAAATTCCGTTACCGGCAAAAGCGCTCACTTTTCTGTGACGTCAACGGTATTTGCGTATTGTTGTCGTCTGCTGCCGACTGAGAAGCGCGTTTGAGACCGTGCTGAAAGTTTACCATCTTATACACTATGCCACCCAAAACAAGACCCAGGCCCGGAAAAGGTCAGTCATTTTTGATGGCTATGTTAAAAAAGAGCAATGTTTCTCAATCCGCAAGCGCTTCTAACGCGGATGACCCGATGGAGGGGGGTAGTGAAGAGCTTCCTCTCAGTTCGGAGGCACCGGGTGGCACTCCTAGTCCCCCATCGCATGAGCCCAAAATCGAAAGATGTTGAAAACGAAAGTACCAAGACCCCCGCTCGACAACTAGTATCCAGTTGGTTCAAAGTATTTCCATGGTTGGTTTACAATGAAAAAACGCGCACCGTGTTTTGCAGTGTGTGCATGAAGGACGGTGTAGCCAAAAACTCCTTCACAAGGGGGTGCGGGAATCTCCGTAAGTTCGCGCTCTCGGACCCTGCAGACGCCGATGCAGGTACAAAATCGGATGCAAGCTGAAAAAAGGCAGCTTACCCGAGAGGAGCATGCAATATTACAAGTGGCAAGGGCATT
Organism: Batillaria attramentaria; assembly: GCA_018292915.2. Classification (NCBI taxonomy): domain Eukaryota; kingdom Metazoa; phylum Mollusca; class Gastropoda; family Batillariidae; genus Batillaria; species Batillaria attramentaria. Next base: position 302,222 of record JACVVK020000373.1, read on the forward strand.
GTGAAGCGATGGAAACAAAAGAGAGAGAGAGGAGGTTGTACAAATCAAAAACATCGGCATCACAGTTGGAGACCACAAGCTCTTCTTCCTGAATTGTTGTTTGGCTGCTTCAACTCTTGCCCCAGTGGATCTCTACGGCCACAGAGACTTACTGATTAACTCTGACTGCCAAGGCAGGGTAGTGGCCATGCAAATGCATGGCCACTTCCATGCCTTGGCAGTCAAGGGGTGAAGTGAGAGAAGCTGAAAGTCTTTAGCCCTTTCCCGTCGTAGAACACATTACTGACAAAAGATTTCTAAGGAAGTCTTGTGTCAGAAATGTGTGCTCGGATCTGAGAGGGTTAATGGATTCATAGGCATCATGTGTTTCAGTGAACTAAGGGAGAGAAACAGACACAGGGGCACTTTAGCTCATTTACCTCTGATGATGCCTGCTGTCCATGCTTTTAGCATGGACGGACAGCAGGTGTCAGCAGGGGTGAATGTGTTAAAACAGAGAACTGAGAAAGAGACCCTTCTAACACACTCATGAATACATTCTCTATTCTGACAGTGTTGTCTTTATATTTTAAATTTATATGAAACAATCAGTTAATTACAACAAATTCTTCATTTTATTCAATATTGTTCTGCCATTTTGAAGTCTCGATTAGAAAATGAAATCAGTTTGTCAATGGTGTCTATTAAAAACTCCTGGTTAATATGACATCTTGTTCTGTTATTATTTAAAAGTTGTATTAAATTAGAACAATAATTTAACTTGAATTTTTTTTTTTTTTTTTTTTTGATGTTTCCATGTCCCATTAATTTTTTGAACCAGGACAAAATGTCCTATCAAGTGTTTGGATTCAGGACATTTTGTCCCATCCGGTCTCCGAGCTGGCCACATCACTGAACAGGTCTACAGCGTTCTGTATAATATGGGACACATACTGCCAGGAACACAGACCCGTGGAAGTGGAAGTGGAAGTAATGGATGTTACCGAAGATGACCCACACAGCTTCTGCTTGCTTCATCTGTGATGTCACCACCATCTAGTCTTCGCCACAGTTTGGAAAATTGATGGAAGTGTCATTTATCCCTCCTGGTGTCCTTTTCCATGTCTTTGTCAATACAGACTAAGAGAAAAACAGAGAAAAATAAGACACCCGGAGGCAGAAACAGGAGGAGCAGGGTGGGTGAGGGGCGTGGCGGGGCTGCAAGTATGCTATGATCACACATGGAAAGAACACAAAGTTCCAGTAAGGCGATACGCACGCATCGAGCAGAAACTTTGCGATATCCTCATCTGTATGCAGATCATACGCTTCCCCCGTGCGTCTCCACCTCTCAAACTGCGACCCAAGGTGCACTGTCTGTCTGTGTCTCTCGCGAATTTGCTCCTTGTGCCTCTGCCTGCTTGCTTCCTTTTGTTCGATCGTGAGTTTGGATCGTCTTGATGCTTCGTCCATCTTCGGTTAGGCTATCTGTGAAGTTCTGCGTGCGAAGATTTCTACTATTTACCGGAAACGCCACAAAATTTACAGAAATCTTCTCAATTTTGTGTTCGCGAAAGCAAAAGATTAGGGTTAGTAACCCACCTCGAATTGTAACAAAGCGAAAAAGTTGACAGGTCTTCGGAGGACTTTGTAAATTGTCTTTACTTTTCGTTATCTTAGACTCTTTTCGATGTTTCCGGTAAATAGCAAGAGTTGTGTCCCTTGAGTGTCATGGCGCCGAACGGCAAAATTTGTTTTAGGGACAAAATGTACTAGTTAGGCCTGAGGAGTACCTACGGTCTTACGTGTGCTAATAAAACAAAGGTAATTGAAACTGCGGGTAATGTGTAGCTTCTTGCCTCCTTGCTGTGTATTCCTAATCCAGAGATTTCCTTACACAGTCGCGTTGTTCTTTTGAATTTCTTGCTATTTTAGATTTGGAAATAGTGACTGAGGATCTGTGCTTTTGTCCTTTTTAAAAAACAGCAACAACAAAACACACACAACCTTGTATAAAATGGACTAAGTTGATTTGATAGGTGGATACATGTACAATATGATTCCAGCAATCCACCTGAGAGAGTTAATTAATTTTAAAAATTACAAATAAATAAAGATTGTAATGTAAAATTTGTTAACTTTTTTGATGAGATGCATTCATTCATTCTGAGTGCACAGGGACATTGACTGGTGCACCTTTTCTGTCATTAAAAAATAATTCACCATTGTGCTGATTTCAGAATGCTCTACATGCTCACCTGACCTGGCATAGTCGCATGCAGTTTAAAGGATCGAGCCAGTCAGTACCATGGCACTACACTTTCCTCTACTTGTGGATGAAACACGACTCATCAAGCATAAGGACTGTCTCTACAAAGTGAAGCTTGCATACAAAAACATCCCCGCAGACTCACCTATAGATGGCCCAGGGGTGTCTGCTGCTTTGCAGTCTGAACTTGAGGAAGTCTTGCGTGCAGTTGTGTACATGGTGCAAAATGACAAACCGATGGTTGTAGTGCAAACTCAGAACTTCTATGTGGCAACCAGTCTCAAACCATGGAGGGCACAGCAGAAGCTGAGTTTTTGTCAGCATGGAAAAGCTGTGGAGGCGTATGACAACGTTATCACACTGGTTTTGACCCCACACTTCTCAGGCAAACTGTGGACAGCCAAAGGTAGACATGTGCACATCAGAAATGGTGCAGCTGAATCAACTGGTCAGGGGCAAGGTGCGCAGAAGTCTGCACAAACAAATCATGCCGGTTTAGCTTCTCAGCACCAGAATTCATCCTGCGCTGAGCCAAGCCCAAGGTCTGGGCAGTGTCAAATGTCACATGTTGCAGCATCACCAAGAAGTTTCAGGAGCAGTAATAAAAGGAGAAATGAATCAGCTCTGCAAGGTAACGTCTCCCTGAACAGTTCAGCTAAACCTGAAAATCTTTCTGTCGGTCAGATGGATGCACGGAACTCTAAAGACAAAAATCCACGTGCAGCAATTGCTTTGACGACGATTCAGCATGCTGAAGGATCTCCAAGTCGAACAGAGGAGGAAACTTCGAAAACTCAGCATCAGAAGCAGACTAACAGATCTATAGAAGTCCACTCCAACATAAGTAACAGTCCCAAAACAAAGAGAATTCGCAGGCAAATGAAAGAGCACACTGCACCTGCTACAGTGCATCAGAGCTCTAGGTTAAGCTACAGCCTTAGAAACCACAGACTACAGAGGAACGGTACACACTCTTCGAGCACGCATCTGGGGAATCAAAACAACTCCGTCAAGCAGCTAAGGAACATGCCTGAACTGCAGTTTTTGAATGCCAGCCACAAAAGGAAACTAGAACCCAGCACTGCTAATTCTGTGCAGCCGAGCCAAAAGAGTAGGAAGGTGTCCCCTGACATAAACACCCTTTCACCCCAAAAGAACAAAAAATTACCCTCAACGGGAAACATCCATACTCCCCAGAATGGGAAAGGCACCCATGCTGGAAACGCCCGTTCACCTCAAAAGAATAGGAAATTACCCCCAGCCAGGAAAGCCCATTCACCCCAACAGAATCGGAAAGGAGCCCCTGTTAGTGTTAAAAGCACTCGCTCCCAGAGGGCAGTTTTACAGCACAATCGCATTGCTATCACAAACACGCTCATGCTGGAAGAGAACCGGAGGCTTGGGAAGCTTGGCATGGTGACACGTTCTGCAGCTGCATGTAAAGTTAAGACAGCTCAGACTTTCCATCAGAAGGATCGTCACATGGTAGCTGAGGATGATCTGAGAGAGGAACTCAAACTTCAGCTGCTAGCCAGCACTCAGGGACAAACGGTTGATGGGTCTACAGTGCGAGGAAGAAAGCGACGGAGAAGTCTGCTCGAGGTGGTTGCTGACACTGTGTTCACCCCGATCAAGCGTGCATTAGGGAAAAGAAAAACTGCCAAACTGTCCTGAGTTTTAATATCAATACATTGTTCAAGTTAGGCTCTTGTGTTAGTGTTCTGCGATGATTTTTCTTCACAGTCAGAAGTTTTAGATTTCAGTTGCCTTTCTATAGTTGCAGAGGTGAATTTTTTTTTTTAGCTGCATTCTGAGCTATAACCTGTAGGCAGGGTGTGATTTATTTTCACACAGGACCTGTCTTTTTATGGTTTTTGTTTGTTTTTTTGTTTATTGTTATGGTGTTTTGTGCCCATTCCTGTTTAGCCAAAAGTACAAACAGGTGAGCTCCTGGTACCCTGACTGTCCCTAGCTGTTGTGCCATGAACAACCTCATATCATTTGCACCACTACTACTACTACATGTACTACTAGTACTACTATTAGTATTACTATGAGCATCTTAAGGCTAACTGAGTTGGGGGTGGGTGGGGGGGGGGGTTGGAAAGGGGGGGGGGGGAAGAAAGCTGTCAGTTACAAGATGGGCGGAGGCTTTCTCATAAAGTTGGATGCTATTGTATGTACACACACATGCTTGCAGGCACACACACACACACACACACACACACACACACACACACACACACACACACACACACACACACACACACACACTCATTGAGTACATCAGGTTTTGACCTTGTTACTGTTTGGTCACAATTCGAAGTGACAGAGCATTTTGTTCTACAAAATTTATACATGTAACATTGTGAAAATTGTAAAATAGCTGTATTGACATTAAGTGATCCTAGCTGTTAAAAATCTACCTTTGTGGTACATGTATTATACAGTAACTGGGTAATCTTGGTAGAAAAGTAGGATAGAGTTAGAGCATATAATTACGTAGATGTCTCTAGTTGGAAAAAAAAAAAGGATTTGTCTCTTGTGGTTACTCTTTGAAATAGCATTGAATGCAGTTCTAATCTGCTGGATTATGGACAGAAAGTGGAGGTGAAGAAGGTGACTGTGCTTGACCAGCCAGCAAGCAAGCAAGCACACACACACACATGCACGCATGCACGCACACACACACACACACACACACACACACACACACACACACACACACACACACACACACAAATTGATACCAGTAGTGCCTTGACTGGTAATGATTCTTGCATTCTGTTGCTTGTTTATTTTGTCATTGGTAAATTCGTCAGCCACTCTTAATGGTGCAGTCAACACGGTCCATACAGGTTCACAGTCTCAAAACTCCATGTGACTTTTCCAGGCCAACTCTCCTGTTTTCCAGGACAACTTCCTCGCCCTCTTTCACACTGACACATGTGAGGGTAGAAATCATGTGTTTATCCAAGTTATCACAGTCAGCAAGACCAGTGTTCAGAGTTAGTCATTAACCTTATGGGAAGGCAGTTTGTTGGTATTTTTGGCAATCAGTCCAGTGAGCAATCACCAAGCTCACCATTTCACTGCTGGGCTCAAAATGGCTTCCATAAAATTCCGAAATTCCATGACTCTTGAGATAATTTCCAGGCCTGGAAAAGCTACATTGTATTTCCAAATTCCATGATATGACTTTTCCAGGATTCCATAACCTGTATTGATCCTGAGTAAAAGATATGTGCTAGGTGTAAACTTGCCATAGCATTCTTATAGTTAAAATATATATATATATAAACTTACCCAGCATTGAACTGCAATAGTGCAATGTCTAACGCCAATTTTGGCTCCCTTGTGTAAGAAAGGGAGTCTTTGTAATAACCCTCCGTCATCTGTCTGTGTGTGTGTGTGTGTGTGTGTGTGTGTGTGTGTGTGTGTGTGTGTGTGTGTGTGTGTGTGTCTGCAGTAAGCCTTCACTAGGCATTTTCTCAGAATCTACAAACAGCAGAGGCACCAAACTTAGCACGCTATTCGCTTATAGACAGCGCTAAGATGTTTCAAAATATATATAATTTTGAATAACCTTGACTCAAGGTCAAGGTCACTAAAGCTGTCTGAAAATTTTACATTGACAATTTCTCAGAATCTACAAACGCCGGAGGTTTTAACCTTTGCATGATGATACACATTGATTACATACATGTATTCAATGGCTTTGTGTCAAGTTCAAGGCCTTGTATTTACTATTAAAATTGTTGTTGGATGGTGTGAAATGGTGTGTGTGTGTGTGTGTGTGTGTGTGTGTGTGTGTGTTAGTCAGCTATCTGTGTTTCTGTCTCTTTCCTTCTGTCTCTCTACAGTACAATTTATCAGTTAGCCAGCACTACTTTCAGTGCTGTGATGGCCATTGATTTGTACATGTATGTATACATGTCATGTATGTATACTGGTTCCAAAATCTGTGGCTTTGAAAAAGGGTCTAAAGTGCCCAAGGATGGGATTTGTAAGGCACTTTGGGCCCCTCTTCCATTTGATTTTGTGTTTCCCTCCTCCCTTATATTTTCTGATGGCACACAGAAAAAAACAACAACAAAAACATACGTTGTACTCTAGAAACTACAGCCAAAAAAACCCCTGCCTACCAGTTAGTTGTTCTACTTTAATTTCCCTGGGCGACTCATTTTTCCCACACACTGACATAGGCAAGAACTGACACTCCCACATATGTAATTAACTGTGTAATTGATGTCTTGAGTAGAAGAGTAATGCCTACACATGCCCCAGGATGATAGGCTTCGGAAGTAGTCCACCTTGGCAAGCCTGCACATTTTTCGACCACGTCTTTTCGAACAACAGAGTCAAATACACTTAAAGCTACATGAGTACAATCAATGTGAACAAACTCAGGTCTTCATTATTAACGTGCTTCACATAAATATTCCTCTGAACAACAAGAATTCACCCGGAGTGGGCGTGCCACATTGTAAGGGAAGCAACTGTTGTATGACGACTCTTTCGCAAAGGAAACCAGTTTCGGTGGGTTGTGTTGTCCGCATGGTTTCGTCAGCTACTCAAACAGCGAGCAGAACATCGAGTATTTCTTGACATCTGTGGACTTTAGTGTGCTTCTACACCATGCCGACAGTGGCTGTAAAAAGAGATGAGCTGTTCCGACGGCTGGGAAGGACTTACAGTGAGTAGTTTAGACGAATCGGCATACTAATCATCGCATGGAATCTCTAGCAACCTGCCATGATCCACACTAAAAGCAGCTGCTGCAATCAGCTACACTCTGCTTATCCTTGTCAGTTGTAGTGAAGCGTCTGTCGCATTGAAACATAGCAACGTATCAGTCAAAGTAAGACTTAGTTTTGCATTTTGCAGTAGTCCGGGATGTTTGTCGATTCCTATGCGGTTGGGTTGCTACTGCTAGAATAAAGTTGGGGGTAGGTGGGTGGGGCCATTGGGGGTGACCCCGAAATGGTGTTTTTAGCAGTGTCTCTCATAAACAATAGGGCACCTCTCCATCTGCACCCCCTTTTTACACCATTGCCACACTACATGTTCACATGTATTCTATCCGCTGACTCCTGTCATGGAAGTTATAAACTGGACATGTTAATGTTCATGCAACATGCAAACTGATCATTTATGATTCTGATTCCTTTCATTTTGGTTTGTTTTCAGCGGATGAAGAGTTTGATGAGCTGTGTTTTGAGTTTGGTCTCGAACTGGATGAAGTGGTAAGATTTTTAGATAATTGTAGATAGAAATACTTAACCCTAATTTTGCTGAATAAATTTATGCTGATCGAAGAAGCCACAGCTAGGGATAGTAGCCATGGAGGAATATTCCATTATCAGCAAACCCATGGGTTAATTTGTCCTATGAGAGGAAATGATGCTGTGTACAATTATTTAATCTAAAAAAAACAACCAAAAAACAAAAAAACCCCTCTCTAACACAAATACTAAGGAAGCTTAATAATAATAATAATAATATTTATAGGGCGCCTATCCCCGTGGAACGAGCTATAGGCGCCTATCAAATCTAAAACCTAAAAAAAAAAGCACAAAAAACCCATTCACTCAACTCAATGTACACTGCGTAAGACATAACATAAGCTTGTGGCATAATGCCATGTAGCATGTGGATTACTTGAATGAAATTGTTCATTTTTATTAGCAGCACTTGAACAGGGCTGCATGCATGCACAGTGTATTCCTATATATTGATTGACTAACACCCTTTTTCATGTAGATGTACATTTAGATGCTGTCTTCTATAGACATTAGCACTCAGTTGTTAATATCCTGCCATTACTAGTCACCAGATTTTGACACTTTGCAAGTCTGCATTTTTTTTTTCTTTAAAATTAGATGTGGTTTGAGTTTGTTTTTATTTTAAAACAGACATCGGAGAAGGAACAGATTGAACGCGAACAAGGCTCAGGCAAAGCTGTTGGAGCATCTGAGGATGTGGAATACAAAATTGACATTCCAGCAAACAGGTTCTTGTTCTCCTATAATGCATTTTATAAAACCTTCCAGTTTGTGTGTCAGTGTGTGTTTTTTCACTGGTTTTTGAGAAGGGCGAGTGTCCTATTTTCTGTTTTAACATTTAAGGTTCTATCTTTGCATATATATTTGAATAGGATGGTGCCTTGCTGTTTATTTGAATGCTTTGCATTGATTTCTCTCATTACCATGACCTGTTGTTTTTCCCCTGGCGTGCAATACATTTTGTAATTTACATATGTTTCAGGTATGATCTTCTCTGCATTGAGGGGCTGGTCAGAGGAATACTCATCTTTAAAGAGAAGTAAGCATAATTATTTGCCCTTGCTTGTTTCTAGAGTTATTTGTTTTTCATGTTCATGAGCTTTTCTTTTTTCTTCTTAAAATCTTGTGTGTTTGGGGGGAGGGGGATGGGTGGCATCAAAGAAGTGGTGGATTAATAGTTTGTAACTAGCAGGGGGAAAAATGTGTTAGGGAGTTCTGTAAATTATCACTAGCTCATTTATTCAATTTGCAAGTATTGATAAATCGGATGAATTACTTGTTTATTTATTTAGATTTTTATCTGACGACATAGTCAGTGTTATGGTTCATTGGAATTGTTTGCAGAATGAAGGCACCAAGATACCGTGCTGTAACACCACCTGGCGGAAATCAACAACTGGTCATAAAACCAGCGGTCAGTGTTTTCAGCTGTTAGACGTGCTTTCGTGGATGTACATGTACTTAAGACATAACAAACCTTACACAGAGGTTTTCTGTTCTTGTCATCACATCCTTCTTTTCATTATATTTGTATAAGATGTCATTCCACCTCAAGCTCGCTTATTTGAAGTGTGTATCATTTGATTTTTTTTAATGCTGAAAATGTGTGTTTTATTTCAGACGGCCCAAGTACGGCCATTTGCTGTAGCAGCAGTCTTGCGGAATATAACCATGACCCAGGTCAGTGTTTTACTGATTAGTATAAAGTTACTGTTTCGTTGGGGGGGGGGGGGGGGGGGGGGTGTTACTGTTACTGCATTGTGTTTTTAAATGCAGAAATTTGAAGATCTCAAGGACAAAGAAAAAAGTGCACAGAACTACTGTACGGGATATTTTCCTTGACTCATCTTCAGCATGTTAGATGAGATGAGATCAGGTACTACTAAAAAGTACTATTATGATCCTTAGAACGGGGATTTACAAATGATGTTATTGTTGAATTTTTGGTTTAACTCCATCCTAAGAGTAGCGCAGTATAACATGCTTTCTTCATTTTTCCTGCACTATTCTGAAGATACAGTCATGCCAACAATTCTGCAATGAATTCAAAATGTGCTGTATTGTGCAGTTTCATAATATTTACCTCTGCACTTGAATATGGTCCTTTGTAATCAGAAAAGAACTTACACTAGCTCTGATGTTCTCATCATTATTTTCAGGAGAGGTACAACAGCTTCATTGACCTGCAGGATAAACTGCACCAGAATCTCTGTCGGTAAGTGAGACAGCCTTTTTGTACTTTATTGAGAACCAAGTCTCTGTTGTTTATGTCCTCATCATTGTGTGGGCTGCAGCAGTTTCAATATATCCAATAAATAGCAGAGTATGTAAACTGACACTTACTGTTTGACTTTGTTTTGCTGCACAGAAAACGGTCGTTGGTTGCGATTGGAACGCACGACCTTGACACAATTAAAGGTCCGTTCGTGTATGATGCAAAACCCCCTGCAGACATTCGTTTCCAGCCTCTAGGACAAACAAAGGAGTTCACAGCAGTGGAGCTTATGGAGCTGTACTCAGTAAGTACGAAGTAATACTAGCTGTTTTCTGAGAGAAGAAAAAATGTCCAAACCCAAAAATATCCTCCAAAGAAACCCACATTACCTGATGAGTTTGACTTATGGTGAAGCTCCTTCAATGGGAAATTGCCTGGAACATTCTCAAAGACAATTCTCATGCAATTCAGTCGGCTGTCTCTTTTGTGTGGTAGGCTTTGATGTAACATTGTTTTGTGACCACCTTTCATTGACCATGTGAACATTCTTTTTCTTTCTTGTTTCTGAAAAAGCGTCATAATTTTGAAACACTGCCAGAGTAAACGTCTTTATTTTGTGTTATTTTGTGACTACCTTGTATTGAAAATGCAAACATTCTTTTTCCTTCCTGTTTCTGAAAAATTGTCCTGATTTTTAGACTGTCCAAGTAAAAAGTGTGTCATAAGGGTGAAAGTTAAATGCGAGTTTGTTTTTTCGATGATGTTTGTACATGTGTGTATCATATTTCCACCTTTGGCTACAATTTTTCCTTCCCTCAGAAAGAGTGTTTCCTCCTCTGAAGGACTTAAAATCATTCTCTGAAGGACTTAAAATCATTCTAAACGCACAAAATTGCACAGATTTTAGTCACATTCCAAAAAATTGCCCTCAAAATAAAGTGTTTCCTCTGCTGAAGTGTTTAAATTCAAAAAGATTTTGGTCTGATTTTTAAAAAAATCCTGGGGAGTATTCCCCCGGACACCCATAGCATAACGCAAATTCTTTGGAGACATGTTCTCCTGGCCTTGCCACTTCGTCACTAAATGCTATACACGTTCCTCCGTTTGGATTATAGATTATTTTAAACCCTGATTATTGTGATGTTTATACTGCATTCTTCAACTGCTTGTACAGGGGGAAAGTCATCTGAAGCCGTATCTACCCATCATCCGAGACAAACCTGTGTATCCAGTTATCTACGATGCATCTGGCATTGTTCTATCCATGCCACCTATCATAAACGGTATGATTCTGTGGATATGATAATCATTGATGCATCTGATGTTTTATCCAGTTAACCCTGTGCGTGCCAAGTGTGTTCCCTCGAGCAAGTAAGCTCAAATAGAGTTGACTGGAAGTTCAGCAAACTCATTCTCTATACTTAAAAATAAAAAGGAATGGTAGCTTGAGTTAGAACGACGTCTCTCCTTGCCATCAGGCGAAAACATTGTAATGGGAGGAGGCCCAGGAATCTGGGAAGTCCCTGCATGCAGTGTGTTGTGTGTTATTTGCTGTTAGCATGGGCCAAGGTATTAAAGTGTGTGTGTATGTGTGTGTGTGTGTGTGTGTGTGTGTGTGTGTGTGTGTGTGTGTGTGTGTGTGTGTGTGTGCTTGAGTGACACTCTTCAGTCTGGTGACTGAAATCTGTTGGTTTTGTTTTTTCTTTGAAGTTTTTTTGTTTTTTTTTTAAATGTGCTCTGAGTCTGACTGAAATTCCGTTTGTTGAGCAAACTTGGTTCACGTAGTACTGAAATGCTTTCAAAATTGCTAAAAATTGTGTTTGCCTGAGAGTTGCACCATTGTGGAACCCAGTGCCTCTTCACCGTGGCCTGGGTTTCAGTCTCTTCAAAATATAAGAATGTCGCCCATGTGTGTGTGTGTGTGTGTGTGTGTGTGTGTGTTAATTGTAGGGCACTAAGAACTCCTGTGTGGAAAGTAGGGCATTAGTGGTATTATTTTTGTTACCTTTCATTGTTATCACAGGGGAGCACACCAAGATTACGCTCAATACACGGAACATCTTCATTGAGTGCACAGCGACAGACCTGAACAAGGCCAAAATTGTGCTGGACATACTTGTCACCATGTTCAGTGAATACTGTGAAAAACCGTTCATGTGAGTTAGGCTTGTAGGACATCAGAGTATACCAATTAATTCAAATTTATGTAATGACATCGCATACAACTCCAACAGAAAAAAAAGCTGAAAATGGCCAGCTTGCTTGGCCTGAGCCAGGTGTCAGCTTTTGCTTCACACTGCGTACAAAACCACAAAATGCAGATCTTTGTCTGTGTGTTTTCGTGATAATGTTTAATTTTTGTGAGTGTAGTGCCATCTTTAAAACAAAGAATAAATACTCCCGCCCTTTTCATATGACTGAACCTGCAAACAAGGGGTTTGTGTGTGTGTGTGTGTGTAGATTTAATGGCGGCTTTCCTTTCTGTTGCAGTCCTCCCTGTATTTTATTTATAGATTGTCTAAATGATTATTTGGCTGTAATGCCACTGATTTTTTTTTTCTTTGTTTCAGAATTGAAAGTGCTGAAGTTGTGAATCCTGATGGCTCCAAAGTGCTGTACCCAGTGAGTAATTTATAAAAAGAACAAGATTGTTTACTCTTTTCGTAGGCTCTTCTCCTAGGGGATATACTCACTGCAAGCATTTTGAAGCAGTGGCCAAGCAGGGTGGGTGTTTGGGAGTTAATGTCCATTTCCACCCGATGTGGGTGATATCAAAGACGGGGCAATGAGAAAAAAAAGCCATCACAAATATTTGGCCCCAGCCGGGATTCAAACTCATGACCCGCGCATTGCTCCACCATTGTGGTCCAGTGCTCCACCATTCTGCCATCCCTGCTTACCTGGCCAAGCAGACTTTATGACCCTCTTTAGCCCAGCTAGGGTTTCAGCAATGCCCCAGCCAGGTTATTAATTTTTTGTTTAACCCTTTGTACAGGAGCTGGAGTACAGAACTGAAGTGATTCAAGTTGACAGGTTCAACAAACAGATTGGCGTCACCATGACAGCAGACGAGATGGCTTCCTGTCTGACCAGAATGTGTCTGGACTCGGAGGTCATTGAAGGAGGGAAGTCGCTACAAGTGCAGGTCCCTCCAACCAGGGCAGATATCCTTTTGAATATTGATCTAATGAATGTTTTATCTGAGTTTGAGGACAAGTAGCCAAAGAAAGTCAGGAGCCTCCTGGAAATAAAAGAAAACGGAAGAAAACTTGACAAGATCAAGTTTTGTGAAATTCCTTTTTTTTTTTTTTTTTTTTAATTTTTTTTTTTTTTTTTTTTTTTTGCTGCCCCAACTTTTTTTGCCAGCTCCAGTGGTGTTCCTCCCAGGTCATGGGTGGAATCCACGGAGGGATCGAAGGCTGGGGCAATTTTTATTATGCATGATGATGGAGATGAGGATAATGGTAAGATGATGCTATGGAGGTCCATGTGGTTTGGGACTGCGGGACAGGGCCGCATTCCACGCTTCCTGTCATAAATATCCCGGCGTTCACCAAGCCTGGGAACTACGGCACCTGCGGTGCCGGCCGTGTAATCATCCACATCATAAGACGTGTCATACCAAGGGAAGCACCCCCAAAGTCGCACCCGTGAAGTGGGTGAATCTCGGCTGTGTGGCAACAGCCTCCCCATAGGGCCCATAGCACACCCGCTCTGGGTAGGAGCCGACCTAGGTAGGAAAAATCCCGCTTGTCTCGGCTGGGATTCGAACCCGGGTCTCCCGGTCCATGATCCGAAGTGCTAACCACTACACTACGGGGGCCGGTGGAATTGTGGAATTCCTTTTGTTTTTGCGTGGCAGAGCTGCAGAGTCTGTCAGCACGACAACCCCCTAAATCGGTTTGTCTTGATAGAGAGTTATTTTGATGTACCCCAGATAAAAAAACCAACATGTTTTGTCCTTGACCTTCTGTACATATCATGCATGCATGTGACATTATGGAAGATGCAGCCATCGCTTTCGGATACGACAACATTAAAATGACCATCCCAGACACCAACACAATAGCTGAACAGGTACAGTGTGTGTGTGTGTGTGTGTGTGTGTGTGTGTGTGTGTGTGTGTGTGTGTGTGTGTGTAAAATCTTGTATATATTCTGCATATGTTTGTGTATTTATGTGTGTGTGTGTGTGTGCACGATGCTACAGAGAGATTTTCCTCCTCTGTTTCCAGTTCTCCTTGAACAAGCTGTCAGATCTACTGAGGCAGGAGGTTGCTGCCTGCGGATACACAGAGGTTCTTACCTTCGCGTTGGTAAGTGTCAGTACCACATGTAATGTACCTCTATGCATTATATTTAGGGCATTCCTAGATAAAGTGGAGAAGCACGCCTGCTACACTGGACTACTGATGGAGACTTGCTTGACTTGCTCATGGTGACGTCCGTTCAGTAGCGCAGCAGCCAAGTCCGACTAAGTTAGACCATCGCTCACCCCCCCGGTGATAGACCCTTTTTTCTCTTGTACAAAACACCTCTGCGGCAACCCATGCGAGATAGCACGAGATAATAAACGAAACTCTGTTCATTCACCTTTTGAGTGCAAGGGTGAGAGCGGATCTGTTAGTCAACCTGCAAACGTCGTTGACGTTGGCTCCCAAATCCAGCAGTTTTTCGGACAATTTTGATCTGTCCGTCCTTGCTTGCACGCACAGAGGCAAAGGTTTATACCTATCACATACTGAAGACCAGTGTCGGCTTTTAGCTTTTGCCAATTGATGTCCTTGGAAAAGTCAAAGAAACCAATGCTAAACCTAGCCAAGTTTATCAAAAACAGGAAAGCGATACAAGACTTGTGTATTTCACAAATAGACATTGTGTGTCTAGCGTTGTTAACGCCCTGAATTTTGTGCATTTTTTTTTTTTCAGTGTTACTGTCCTCTTTATATGTTTTTATTGTGTCCTGTGTGCAGTTGTAGTTTCCTATACTGAGAGCATTCACGTTCGATTTTTTTGTATTTATGTTGCTAAACTGGCACATGTGAAGGTCTATAAACATGCATATGACCAGTTTGTTGTTTCTTACTTTTAGTGTTTCCAGAGAAGACGTTGCTGACAAACTCAGGAAGGACATAAAATCCACCAACGCCGTGCACATCGCCAATCCCAAAACACTAGAATTCCAGGTAAGAAATCACTTATGTTTTTCTGAGAGAACTTACAACAAATATTTTATTCTTATTGCAGTTTGGTGAAATGTTATGTCGATACTGATTTAGATAGCCCTCTAACCCCCTTTTCTTTTGATATCTTGGTTATTTGTATTTAGCAGTTAAAATGTGGATGATACTGACAAGATTAACAGCACAGTGGGAAGAAGAATTAAATGAATCAACGATGAGTCGGCTTTGACAGATAAAAATAATAATGAATACCAGTTATATAGCACCTATCTGTTTTCTACGCAACACTCTTTGCGCTCACACGCACGTGCGCACACACACACACACACACACACACACACACACACACACACACACACACACACACACACACACACACACACACACACACATACACACATACACACACACACACACACACACACACACACACACACAGAGTGCCAGTGAAATAGTGGTCGGACTACAGCTCGAAAGCTTGCCTAAAGAGGTAGGTCTTTAAATGAATGAATAAGATGAATGCCAGCGCCTCCCCCCCCACATCCCCTTCCTCTACCGACAGCTTCCATGCCCACATTCATCTCTCTCTGTGTTAAATGATTACAGGTAGCACGGACCACTCTGTTACCTGGCGTCCTGAAAACTGTCCACTACAACAAGAACATGCCACTGCCGCTGAAACTGTTTGAGATTTCAGACGTTGTCTACCAGGAATGCATCTAAAGGTATTATGAACCAGCCTACTTTGTATGCATCTGTGCGATCGACGACTCCACTTGGCAAGTCTTGATGCCCAAAGCCCCGCCCAGTTACTCTGCCGTACATTGCTGTTTCCTCCTCAAGCATTTAAAATCAAGCCAAAATGCACGAAAATGGTCTAATTTGTTGTTGTTGTTTTTTAAATCCTGGGCCCGCATGTAGAACTCGAAGTTAATTTAACCCACAGCTACGGGCCTAACCCAGAGTAGGACAAAAAGAAACGCCAAAACAAAATTAGATAAAAAAGGAAGCGAAGAAAGAAAGATAATCCTTCTATAACGGCTTACGCACCATGGTGGAATGGACCCGCTTCCTGATTTAAAAAAAACAACAAAAAAACAGAAACTTTAACCCTAGAGCTAGTTTAGTTTGAGGTTAGACTCGAAACCCGGGGCTAAACTGCCTAACCCCGACTTTAACATGCGGGCCCAGGGGAGCATGCCCCCAGACATCCCTAGCACAACAGCAGACGCGCACTTGTGTACACACTTTTCATCCTTGTGGACCGTGGACCATCTCATGCCCTGTGGTATACATGTATGGGAATGGATATATGTGCCTTGCTCTTTACAGTGCAAAAAAAAACCCTCCTTTTAAAGACATCATAATTTAAGGGCAGAACTACCTGGTTTTGTAAAATCTGGATATATTAATCATTTATGTGATTATTATTATTATTATTGTTAAAATCTCATTATCGACCAGATAGCACCCGCTGACCTTTGTTAGCCTCTAGCTCGGAACAGCGGCGTGCATCTTACACCGGGTTTTCTTGTGGACGGTCACATACGTTGAGAGAAACACCTCTGTGTACATGATGAGATAACTTGTGTGTGTGTGTGTGTGTGTGTGTGTGTGTGTGTGTGTGTGTGTGAATTGTACAGACGTGGGTGCAAGGAATGAACGGAGATTATGTGCGGTGAACTACAACAAGAGTCCAGGGTTTGAGGTGATCCACGGCCTTTTGGATCGTGTGATGCAGCTGCTGGAGGTGCCTCCTGGTGGAGGGGACGCTGGATATCATCTTCGTGCCAGCGATGGTGAGATCCTGAGTCGTTTTCTGACCCTGACGTTTTGGTTTAAACATTTTATGACATACAGATACAAAGTAACAGATCGCTGTCAAACAGTAACAGAACAGAGAACTAGTCAAAACTGATAAGCTTGCTCATGTGAACCATCTTACGCACATGGCAAAGCAATTGTCCATGAAGAATTGAGGGGGGGGGGGGGGGGGGGGCAGGAAGAAAAGAAGAAAGGACAAGAGAACATATCAAACTGTACTAGTCGAGAATGCGGTAGGGAGCATGAGGTTGGTGGCGGCAATGGCCTGTCTGTGTAGACACATTTTAAATGTAGAAATTTATGCGACGATGCGACTCAGTGTTTCAGTAAACTAACATTTCAGTTGTTAACCCTTTGACTACCAGTGAAATTGCTGATTGCCATTGCCTGTATTTCCGTGGAATTTTACTTGATATGCAGTCATAAGTTTTCAAACTCCCTATGTTTGATCAATAAAAACAGGTCAGGCTCTTTGGTGATTATAACTGAATGCTGGCGTTCTTCAATGGTATAGAAATACAAGGGGCTGACATTGATTTTCCCTTTGCAGATGCAACATACTTTCCGGGCAGATGTGCAGAGGTGGTAGTGCGAGGTCAGGTGATCGGGAAACTGGGAGTTCTACATCCAGATGTTGTGACCAAGTTTGAACTGAACATGCCGTGTGCAGCACTGGAGATCAGCGTGGAAGCCTTCTTGTGAAATGCGTTCTCTTGACTTTCCGAGCTGGGAAAAGGTCTGGATTTGTAACTTAAATGTGCTCATCCCAAGATTACTGGGCTCCACACAAGACAGGTTTAGTTTTGGAACGGTTGCGCTTGAGAAAGCGCATGCACACTGGAAATGGTTTATCATTAAGTATAGAACTGTGAATGCAGTACACGGACGTCTGCTCGGTTGCACGATCCTGAAATGAAATAGCCGGAAGTTTAGATGGTTAAAGAGTGACACAACACTGATGCCTCACCATTGCCTTCACCTGTAACCTTCTGTTGGCTCAACGCCAGCCTGTGCGAGGCTGTAACTGCACAGGTGTCCCAAGTGGTACGGTGCTTGACACAATGTAACAACACAGAACGATTGTGAGCCTGTTGAAGTTTGACTACCTACAGTTCTACAATTTTTTTTTTTTTTTTTTTTGGGGGGGGGGTACTTTATTGTCCCTTTCAGGAAATTTGGGCTGCTTCCCTGGGGGGGGGGGGGGGGGGAGGGAAGCGCAGTGCAGTACGTGCCACCCAACCTACCTATCTTAAATTTTTGTGGACATTTTATAGCAACACCAAGGAATAGTTATAATTTTGACTCATTGTTAACTGACTTGGTCTCGTAGCATGAATCTTGTCTTTTCCAAGTGACTTGGTGAAATGAATGTTCATGAATTGCCATTTGTACATAGACGTACTTGTATTGGTTTGGATAACAGGGTTTCACATTTTGAATGCCTTGTATAGGACAATTGTCCTGGACAACACAACAGTAATAGGACATTTGTCCGGACCACAGACAAATCTATAGGACAAATTCAGAACAGAACACTTGTCAAACTTTATTTGCCACCAAGACATCACTGACAAGTCTCTTTGGGTACTCGAGTCGATCAATATAAACCGGAAGTGTATCCATGGCTATCTGTGTCACGCAAGGGAAAGCACTCTCTATTCGCACCCTTTGTCATTCAATAGCGACGAACCGAAGAGTCGTCGCGATTTCGGTCTTTTCTTTTTTTTAACTTCTTTTCGGTCTTTTCTTTTTCTTTTTATAACTTCTTTTTCAAACAAAGCGAACGCGTTGTCCGAGTCAAACGAAGAAACAATGGGACAATGACGGCCTCATTCAGTAAACGATCGGACATTTGTCCTCAACATAAAAAAATCGATCGGACATTTTGCCTCCAGTATCCGTCAATGTCCGATGACCGATCACAATGTGAAACCCTGGGATAACGATGATAATGTAGCGATTCAGGGATTCTTGAGATTTGACATTTTGATTAAAATCTGATTGGAATTCCAGTGTCATTTTTATCTTTTTCTCTGGATGCAAGTCTGGTGTACAAGAATATTGTTTAAAAAAAAAACAAAAAAACTTTTGCTTTTGCAGAAAATTTGCACTTGAAACTGTTAGATGAATGAAGCTGACATCCCAGAGGCCTGATTTTAGGTCAGGGCAAGCATAATACGGCTTTGGTGTAGATAAAATGATTTGGAAATGTTCAGACACAAAATCTTAAAATAAATGCAATTCTAAATTGTGAAACGTAAATTGTTGAGTTGACCCCTCGCACCACCTGATTGCAACGTGCTTGTGTCCAGTGTGTGAGAGAATGCGTGTGATTCACGCGAGCATACATGTTGGGTTCAGCAGTGAGCGAATTCAACAAATTGGGTAAAGCGCCTATACAATACTCAGTTACTAACATTATTACTAATACTTTGGCTGAATCATGCAGCAGGTTTGCTTGTAAATTAATAATAATAATAATAATGAGTATTGTATAGGCGCTTTACCCAATTTCATGAATTGGCTCAAAGCGCTGCGAACTGAACCCAACACGCACGCTCACGTGAATTACACGCATTCTCTCACACACTGGACATAAACACATTACAATCACTAATTTTCAGAATTTAGATTTGCATTTATTTTTCAAATTTTGTGGGCTGAACATTTCCAAAGCAGAGGGGGAGGAAGCCGGAGTACCCGGAGAGAACCCCTGACAATCGGCCCGAAATGAACGGTGCCACATACGAGAAGGAAAAATTCTTTGCCCGGAGTGGGACTCGAACCCCTGACCTCTCATATTGATGACAAGTCTCTTAACCACTAGACCACCGACCGCCCCCTAGATGAATGTAGAATGGCCTGCCTGCCGAGCAGAGCGTAGGCTGCCCAAAACAACTCAGATAAAAAAACATATGCCTTGCTCAGCTCAAGGTAAATAAATGACAGAAAACGAGAAATCTCAGTCATATTTATTTTGAAAATGTAGACAAAACAAATCACCAGCATGCATAAAGTATGGACGGACAGCAGTAAAAATAACTGTAGAATTGTGGACAGTTATCCTTTCAACTCATCGATGCTTCCTTGGAGATGTGCCGGGAATATCACAGTCTTGTAAATGCCACAGAATTGTGCAGTTCCTTTGTGGGGGGGGGGGGGGGAAAGACGAAAAAAAGAACGTGCATTTTGGATTCCACTTTCTACATTGACGCTAACATTATGCGTCTGTGGGTCAAATAATTGTATAAGTACGGGAAGTGTTGCTTAGATGTTGTACTTTCCTTGGGCATCACCTTCAGCAGGTTGCCAAGGAAACCTGACAGCAGACATGTTGGAAAGGCAGGAAAAATGCAAACAAACCGTTAGGGCGAGGGGCATAGCTCAGGTACAATGAGTTAATGAAGTGTGTGCCATGCTGAAAACCACTGCATCTGAAGCAATGAATGCCGTTTAGTCTTTTCCTTTTCCTTTCCATACAAAAAAAAACCAAATAATGCTAATTCCACTTCGTAATACATGTAGTATTTTTGCCGCTTTACTGTATAGTGGAGTCGTGTTGGGGGTGACCATGCACCTACTTTGGAATGTTACGCAGGCAAATGAAGTTTCCCCATGAAACAAGAGAAGAAGAGAGACCACCTGCTTTTACAGGACCAGTTTATGATGCTGGGTTTCAGGTCTGAAACCTCTTTTGGGTGACCACCCCTCTTTTAAGGCCACTTTCTTCTATCTCCACTTCTGTTGTTCACCTCTCCCCTCAAACTGTACTTAACAGACATCCCCCCCCTCCCTCCCTAAAAAAAAAAAAAACCAACAACAACAAAAAACAAACAAACAAACAGTCTGCTTCATAACTTAACAGGATATGGTAAGTTCATCACCAAAAGGACGTAACAGACTCTTTGGACATGATCACAGCACGGTTATGCACCAAACACAGGAATGTTTCTTGTTATGGGTAAAGATGATTGTGAATATCAGTCAGACACGACCATGGCCCGCAACATAAGCTGGTACTGTTCCACCACGTCTCCTCTCAGAGTCATGAGCAATGTCTCTTCCACCATCTTGCTGGACTGAAACACAGCAGAAAAAGCCTAGAATTAATCCCAACTCGGTGAAATGAAATGGCTGCTGCAAGGGTGAATTCTGTAGCAATTCTAACATTCTGATGAGAGTTTCTCTTGCATCTGACCGTATTTCTAAAATCTGACGGACTGTTGTGATGTGTTGGTAATTCATGTTTACTGGTTGGTTGATTAAGATATCACTTTATTCGTCCCACGAAGGGAAATTGCACTGTCTGCTCAGAAAAAACCACCACCAAAAAACTGACAATAAAAAATCATTACAATTACAAACATTGAACCGAACCAGCGCGCGCGCACACACACACACACACACACACACACACACACACTGTGATCCTTTCTGGGGGAAGCAATCCAAATTTCCCGAAAGGGATAATCATGTAGTCTGTAAAAGGAAAAAAAGAGAGGAAATTTCTTTTTAAAAAGTGGGCAACTCACATCGTATCCCTGTGGAGGAGTCCATGTAATTGTGACTGGTTTCTTGGCACCTGCTTCCACCATACCCTGGAGGGCAAACCACAAGAAATGTAGTGAAAATTGCGATCAGTCCCCAAACTTTTCAATGATTCGTTTTGTTCATAACTGTGTTTTTGTTTTTTCTTTCAAAAGCTGAAAGTACTTTCCAAAGAAGGCAGACCACATGCACACACACACACACAAGCACAGAGATGACAATTACCTTTTGTGGCTCGACGTTGAACCCTTTTTGTGTGAGCGGCTGTATATTTTCAAACTGGAACTCTCCATTCTGTAGGAACAAGACAAGCAGTTTCAGTAAACATCCCATAAGCAAGCCAACTTTTCCATTCAATTCAACAGTTGATGATGCCTTCACCCATAAATGAACTCGATCATAGACATATGAATGTGTGCGAGGGTCCAATATTTTGAGCTGATTCAGAGACATTATCTCCAGTTTATTAATGAATCTGTACTTGATGTGAAGACAAATGATATACAGTGTGGCTGCTCGTCAAATTGCAAAAGCCTTTTTATGACTTGCTGCTGCCCATCACAGAATTCTTTGCTACTGATGAAAACTTTTCTGTCAGCATTTTTCTGTTGTAGGTTAGCGTGTACCTGTATCTAACGGTGCATATCATGATGGTTGACATGCAACAAACAAGCCATTCATTCATTCCCTCTTTCTCTCTCTGTCTCGCACACATACGCAGGCGTGCGCGCGCGCGCGCTCACACACACACACACACACACACACACACACACACACACACACACACACACACCACTCCTGCGAAATTCATGCACAGCAATGTAGCATGTGAATACCTCTCTTAAAAAAAGAAAAAAAAAGAAAAGAAAGTCATCTGACACTCACATGTGCAATAAATGCTGCCATGTGTGAAACTATTGGAAAATGTGTACGATTTTCCTACTAAAATGTGTGTGAACTGTCATACATTTTGCATGTGTAGGTCCAATGTTCAGGCTGCAGAGTTCGCAGTGAAGAAAAATGTGATCAAATTGACGGTGATCAGCTGTGTGTAACAAGCGGCGACACAGACAATTAATTAGTGTGTGGTTGTGGTGTAATTTGCCGGCACAGCAACTGGTAAATTTTTTTTTCCAATTAAAGAAAAACACCCTCAAAGCAAAATTCTTTGTGCTGAGCCACATTCAGAAAGCAAAACACCTGAACACTGCATGTCACAAACTGCGCACAGAAACACACTGCAGACCTGAAACAAAGCCATCAGGCGAGACATCCAGGTTAGTACACGTAAATAAGCAATGCATGTAATGCGTATAACGACCTGATCATAGCAAGCAAATCAAATCCAGCATCCCTACCTTCTTGCTTTCCTGGTTTGTCAAAGGTTGAGAAAACCATTCAAGTGCACAGGGTCATGCAAAAGAAGATGAAGAACAAAGCATGCAAAATAAGATTAGTCACCCCTGTGAGGTTAATACATTCACCAAAAACCGTAAACACGTCGCCTCAATCGTCAATTGCAAAAATCACCAAAAGCATTCTACAAACACACGCAATGTTTTGGAAATGTTTTTAGATAAATACAGACAAAATCTACAAGAGGTTTGAAAAGGGTGGGGGACAAAAAATATGTTTTAGGTATGTTTTAGTACCAAATATGCAAACAAAATCTACGACAAATTTGAAAAGGGGCAGGAGCAAAAATAAAATAAAAGAGAAACTACCAGTCCGCACCCATATCAGTAGCTCCTGTGTGCATTTAACGTTTCACCAATTAAATTTGTTTTGTTAATCAAAACCCCTCTCAAGCTGAAAGACAAATACATTTAAGCACTACGCGTATATTACATAAAGGGAGTTTTGCATCGTTACTGCTTTGCACTACAGTATATGACAAACTTTACAGGTGTGGGTGTGCAAGGGATAAGGGGCAGGTGAGGGGGATGGGAGGGTGTGTGGGGGGAGGGGTGTAGGGGGGTGAGTGGCGGGGTTGGAGGAAGCGTGAATTTGAAGTGGCAGAGGATGCCGTGTTGCTCTAACAAGAACATGGGGTCTATCGTCACAGTTCCAGGCAATACTGTGTTGACTCTTAACAACCGTACAAATAATTTATATAAGCACTTGTAAATACATATTGCAACTAGGGCAAATACAAGTACATGCATTCATTTACATTCACAATATATCTACAGATGTACATGCAGGAAATTCAGGATTCCAGGTTTTCAATATTCAGTCTTACTTCTTCTGAGGGGGAGGGAGGAGGTGTGTGTGTGTGTGTGTGTGTGTGTGTGTGTGTGTGTGTGTGCGTGCGTGCGTGCGTGCGTGCGTGCGTGCGTGCGCGCGCGCGTGTGTGTGTGTGTGTGTGGAGCTATTGAAAGGTTTAAAGAACAAGTGAACACAGGACATCAAACTATCACTTTAGGGTTTCTGTTTCTGCAAATGTGTTAATATTATGATCAAACAGGGTGACAATTAGCAAAACCAAATTAAAAAATAAAAAGGTACGTGGGGGGTGACCATAAGTTGGGGAAGGTGAAGGTCACAGCACAGTTGGTTTGTGTGGGAGGGATAATGCACGACAAAATCAGGCAATCATAAAAAAGATAACAAGGAAGAGGTCCCTCGGAAGGGGCCAGAAATCAAAAATATATGAAACAAAATCCTGCATAAAACATACAGGATTCTGAAGCAAGAGCACACCTTTTTCTGACTGACGGCCATTGTACGGACACAGCAGACGTAGATATCCCTTGTTGCTGGAAGGAATTCCTCCTCCTTCATACGACTCTTCAGAGTGAAAAGTATCGGTGTTGGTGGTTTGGCTTTGGGATCTGCAAGGAAATCAACACGAAAGCTTCTCATGTACTGAAGCCTTTAAACCAGAACATCAAAAACCTGCATGAGTAGCATGTGACCTTGACCCTCTGGAGGGGTCACTCAAAAAATGCAGACCAAGAGAGGCATTGTGACTTACACATGTACCAGGCATCACCGTGCCAAATCTGATGTGAGTGTGGTTTGTGAGAAAATTCCAATGCCGAAACTTTCACAAAAACCTCATGACCTTGACATCTAGACATGGTCATTGAAAGTCACATGCCTGAAATAGACAGAAATAATCAAACTACATGTACATGAAGTAGGTACCTTCTTCCCCTTCTGTGACTGTGGGAACCACCCCTAATGACTCCACGTCCGGGTACAGTGGGTCCCCTCCCTCCATGAACATGATGTGAGGTCGTGCCTGTCCCTTCACCTGAAAGAAGTGGCTTTCCTTCTGCAAGGAAAAAAAAATCCTCAAAATGTTTTGACAACACAAGAAGAGTCATGCAAATTTGGGCTTGCCTGTGAACGTATTGTAGCAGAGCTTAAATGTGCTATTTCCACTTTAACAACGTTAACTCATGGCTTGGAACAGTTTCACTTGTGAATGTGCCTAAATACGCTCAAAAATACTCTTGGTTAAAAAAGAAGCCACTGCACACCAATAGGAGCCGCTTCAATCCACTATTATGCAAGGCTTGGGCCTTCCCCGCTAAGCTTAAGACTGCTGCAGCTTGCATAGTAATGGCTTGAAGCGGCTCAAATGATTAGTAGAGCTTTTAATGTGACACAATGTTGTCTACACTCTGCACAATGGGTTGAAAATTAAAATTCTCTAACACAAGCCTGTCACTCAGTCTTTGTGTTATCCATGTCATTATGTATCCTTCTGTTGGCTCAGTTCTAGACTTTGAGATGCTGTCACTGAGCAGGCATCTAAGTGGTGTGGTGCTAGACACCATTAAAATGATAAAATCTAACAGAAAAGGCACCTTTATGTCACTGAGAATAGTTTCAGAAAAGTGTAAAATGTGTGGCATCATCATCTTTTCTAAATATCCGTGACAATATACTGATACCACGGAGTGACCTGGTGTCTTGATCCACTTACCTCACTGAACAGCTCTATCTTAACACCATCGCTGTAGTAGGGGCTTTCATGATCAGGTGCAAATGTAACCATAATCTCTTTTGTTCCTCCTGCAAAGAACAGGTGCACGTTAGAGAAGAGTTGTCATATCTCTCAAGTTCTCCCCATCCATTCTCAATACAAACTGAGTTTGTTTTCACTTAGAAACCAATTTTACAAAGGAGCAACGCAGAAAGACAGTGCGCAAAGCAATGCTCTACAAAATGAAGATTGGACTAGTCTAGACATCCCGACTGAGATCCCAGCTGATGCCCCTACCGCCTCGAGAGAGGTAAGAACATGACCAACAGCTTGTATTAATCCCATGCAGAACGCAGTACAGGAAAAGCTCATTCCTACCGCGGGTGGAGAATGATCAGTCGCCCATCCCAAGCCTGTTGCTTATGACCAATTTCAGCTTGCCGCCCGCCGCTCATGACCTATCGCAGGTCGCGCATGACCGGTCGCGGGGCACGCATGGACCCTGCTTGTTATATGCCAGAACCCTGCGGGACTACAATACGCTCCCAGCCGAGACCCTGGAACCCTGCACCCCTGACATTCGTGGATAGCGTGTCCCACCTCAATTAGCTATTAAAGTTTTGTTTTTATCTTGTTCCTGACCGACCTGGTATAGCGCACACCCCCAAAGAAGCAGAATCATTAACCCCTGTATATGGCAGCTACTCAAAGGAAGAAGAAAAAAGAAAGACAACAGTCAACTCAAACTCTCTGTAAAGAAAGTCTGTGGAACGTACAGTTTTTAAATTTAACTTACCTGCGGGAATGGTCCCTGAGCAAGGTACCAGGTCAAACACGTTTTGTCCATTGTTGTTCTGCACACCTAGAATAAGAATCGAGAGAAAATCAGAAATTCAGGTGCAAAATAGGCAAAGAAATCTGTTCAAACCAACCATCCCCAGTTTGCTCTATACCCACGACACGAATTAAACCTAAAATAAGGAAATACACTTGAACCAAAACATATCCTATAATCATGATCTGAAGTGTGATTTTATCATTGACGGTATAAACTAGTCCTTTGCATCACACAGGAAACAATTCACACAAGACTTGTGATCTTAAATGTGAGAAATGGCATCTGCATACTTTTGCCTTTGGTGTCAGACCTACGCACCTACAAGGAATTCTATTCAAGAAAAACAGATAACCAATTCAAGTGTGATATTATGTGACTTACCAACGAAGTTCTTCACAGTGGAGTCAGGCTTCAGAAAGTGTGGTAACCCCTGAGCCTGCGAGTGACGTCGTAACGACTGACTGTTCAACTTGATCACGTAGCTGATTGCCAGGGACGATGTGTTCTGGATCTGCATAGAGAAAGAAAATGGTCTGAAGTCAGCTGGAAGAAAGAAAGAAAAAAAAAAGAAAAGAAAAAAGAGAAAAGAATTGCCACCCCCCTTTCTCCTTTCCCGAAATGTGCACACAGACACAGACACAGACACACACACACACACACACACACACACACACACACACACACAAGAGAACAAGAGCAAGTGTGAAAATCTTCCAGTAAGCATTACAATGCTGATCTTGAAAAAATAAAGAACAACAATACAACAGACACAAAAACAACACAAACAAACAAACCCCAAAACAAACTCAAAAGCAAAACCAACAACAACAACAACAAACAACCCAAAACCAACAACAAAATCCCCAACAACCAAAAATCACAGTGCTGACCTTGAAAATTTTCTCACAGTACTCATCAACCAGCACAGCTCCGACATCAAACACACCTCCCTCCACGCTGAGGTTAACCATGGGGCTGACCCCACGGCCCTTGCACGTGAGGTGGAGGGTGGAGGTCTGTGTTCTAATCTCAAGCGGCTCTTGGAACTGCAACACATGTAAATCATGTTACTGACAAACAGCTCATGTTGCATGATTTACGAAGGAGCGTGAGAAACTCTTGATCACTGGAAACCTTATTTTAAAAAAAAAAAAGTTTCAAGCTCAAGCAATAATGAACAAATAATAAAAGAAAATCAGTTACCTCTCTTTTTTTTTTTCAATATGATTAAAATCAAGAGAAAGCAAATATTAAACTGACAAAAAAATACGCACAACAAAGGTTGAAATGTCAGAAGGCCCCCCCCCCCCACCCCCCCCCCCCCCCCCCCCCCCCCCCCCCCCCCCCCCCCCCCGATCTCCTGGTGAACTCACACACACACACTATGGACCGATGTCTTCAAAAAAGAAAATCAAAAAAGCAAAAATAACAGCCAAAAAAAAAAAAAAAAAAAAGTTAAATGAATAAAACAAACAAAAACATCCACCTCTCAACAGTTAATAACACCCAAGAAAGCAGCAGATACAAACGAAAACATACGATACGTCCAGCGTTTGGCGTGAAAGACAAAATCATCATGTGCGTTGCACCAGGAGCGAGTACTCTCAACGCGTTCAGCATCAGGAAGGGGACCGTTGGTATCCAGGAGCGACGACTTGAGCTGCACACACAGCATCACCAATTAAACAGTGCAAACAGATGCAACATAACGCCAGGCAAACATTTTGGCGTCAGTGAAAATTTCTTCTGAACCAGTGTGAGGTGTATGTCTAAACACTGACAGAATAATTGTTATCGTGTTCTGGTATCCTCAACTATTTTTCTTTTTAGTACTGACTATCCTTTTTGGGAAATTCAGGTTGCTTTCTCTGGGGAAGTGCATTGCAGAGACACCCACCTACCCTGGTACCTAGTTCTGAAAAAAATCTTTCCAATTTTTATGCAAGTTGGCCATTTGGAAACAGTTTCTACACATTCACTGGACTGAGCATCGTGGCACTCATTGCCTTTGTGACCTTTAGAACTTATGCTTGATTTCACCGATGAAGTTTCATACGGACAGCGGTCAGTTGAGCTGTTTCGCTCATTTTTCCCTATACAGTGTGTAATACTTAAAATATCAAGACTTCTATGCATAGTATTTGTATATTTGTGTGTTTACTTTCGCTGTTTGAGACTAGGATATTTATCTAAAGTGTGGTTCAATCGTTAAAACAGATGCACGAACACAGAGGTTGTTGTGATCGATCTGAGTGTATGGACGAATGGGTGGTTTAATTGGTTCATGTGCATGTGGTGGCCACATAAAGTTTTCTGAGTAACCGGCCCTCGTAGTGTAGTGGTTAGCACTTCGGATCATGGACCGGGAGACCCGGGGTTCGAGTCCCAGCCGAGGCAAGCGGGACTTTTTCCTACCTAGGTCGGCTCCTACCCAGAGCGGGTGTGCTATGGGCCCAATGGGGAGGCTGTTGCCACACAGCCGAGCTTCACCCACTTCACGGGTGCGACTTTGGGGGGGTTTCCCTTGTCCCTTGGTATGACACGTCTTATGATGTGGATGATTACACGGCCGGCACCGCAGGTGCCGCACTTCCCGGGCCTGGTTAATGCTGGGATATTATGACAGGAAGCGTGGAATGCGGCCCTGTCCCGCAGTCCCAAACTACACGGACCTCCATAGCATCATCTTACCATCATCCTCATCTCCATCATCATGCATAATAAAAATTGCCCCAACTTCCGAGCCCTCCCTGGATTCCATCCATTACCAGGGAGGAACATCACTGGAGCCGGCAAAGAGTTGTGGCAGCAAAAAAAAAAAAAAAAAAGTTTTCTGAGTGAGAGCTTTAAGCCTTCCCTTTGCAAGTATGCATATACCAGTAGACTGATTCAAGAGTTAACGCTTTCAGCAGTGTGGGAATCACGGGGAAGCCGTTGTATACATGTCATTCATGACGTATCGCATTCGGGTGTGGGTTTCCCTTCCATTAAAACCGCGTGGGTTTGAAAAATGTCGGTTTGCCAGTTTTGCAGCCCTGTTTTTTTTGGTAAGTTTAGATGGCGGCGTGATCATTACGTAATAGGGATAATCATCAAATTTTGTTTGATATTCTGGGGAATGGTGCAGAAATTGAAGATTAGAGTGTGGCAAGATGGGTAGATTTGGACAGCGGTTTCCTGTTACCATCGGACGTGCAGAAGAGTTGGAAGAAAATGACTCTGATGATGGAACGAGAAGGTGATCAATCAATGCTAATTGAGTTCCAGTGGGGGTGGCAGATGTGTACTGTCTACTGCTGTCAATTTCAACTCCTACTCACCTCCACTGTTTTGTCTGAGATATTCTGCAGGGTGATGGAACGTGACGTGTGCTGACCGATGGATACCTCACCAAAGTCAACAACTGTGCAGCCATTGTCCGAGATGACCACCAGCTCAGGCTTGACCACTGGGCAGTTGACCTCCAATACAACGTGTTGTGGACACTGCACGACCAAATACAGGATACACAACACTCAGAGTGACTTCTGCCTATACAGCCATTCACATCATGAGATGTGTCATAATGAGGTAAGCGCCCCAATAGTGTTGCACTGTACCTGTGAAGTCGGTGAGTCTCAGCTGTGTAACAGCTCTTCTCACTGGAAGAGAAGAGTTGTTACCCCCCCCCCCCCAGTAAAAAGCATACACACACACACACACACACACACACACACACACACACACACACACACACACAAAAAAACCAACAAAAAAACGATGATCAGAGTTAGTTAGTTAGTTATTTAGGGCTTAACGCCGCACAAGCAACAAAGGCTAATTCGCGGCTCATGAAAGTCCCTTCCTGCCAGGTCCTATAAAACATAAAAATTCCCGCATTAAAACAAGATGTAAATAAATATGAAAAATCTATCAGGTCTAAATGAGACTTCTTTGTGGACTTAAAAAAAATTTAACATAGGTGGTCAGTGAAAGACTGAATATTTGAAGTCTATAATTTATAGAACAGGTTGACCTCTTTCAGGAAACTGAAGATGCTGTTGGGAGGGACATCCCTGAACAGCACCTTCAGTGAATCTGCACAGTAATGTAATCAGAGTAAAAACAAGATGGAAACAGAATTTTGGAAGAAAAATTATAATTGTTTACCTGAAATCAATTCCATGCCGTCAACAATAATAATAATAATAGAAATTATTTCAAAAAACCCCAAAACCAACAACAAACTTCCTTCTCTTTCTTCTCTTTCTTCTCTGATGAATGCAGTAAATAAAAGTTCACACAACTGGGAAAAACAACCAGCACAGTATTTCTAATGCTATCAAACATCTCAACAAAACATGTAAAAACATAATTTTACATTGTAGTAATGCCCAGCTTCCCCTACATGGTCACCCCTTGTCGTGGGGTAGTGGCTTGTGTACCTCAATGACCCAGAGAACTATGCCAGCAGGAGCACATGCTCCTGGCAGGGTCACCCAAGCTGGACAGGTCGAAGGGTAGAGGTCAGACGAATGTGGACCACCTCTCCAAGAGGCTAAACGGGTTTGCGTAGGGTTAACAGCCCTACCTGTAAAAAACACTAAGTTACTGAGCATCGACAGCAACAAACCGAGACATTCACCTGGGCGAGGAAGGGTCTCCATCCCGGAGACCTATGACGCATTGCAGTGAAAGCCGAAAGGAAGCTGCAAGGCCGACCCCCCTTCTAACACCCAGGACAACAACGAGAGTAGCCACATGGAACATCAGGACAATGTATGAAGTAGGAAGGACCATACAAGTAGCAAGAGAGATGAAGAACTACAAGATAGGAATACTGGGACTGAGTGAGACAAGGTGGCTACAGACAGGACAGCTGAGATTTTCATCGGGAGAGCAATTGCTGTACTCTGGACACACAGAGGATGGAGCCCCCCACACTGAGGGCGTGGCCCTGATGCTGGCACCGGAGGCACAGCGGGCACTCATCGGCTGGGAACCTGTCAACTCCCGCATCATTACAGCCAAATTCATCACCAAGAAAAAGACATCAAGCTGAACATCATCCAGTGCTACGCTCCCACCAATGATGCGGAAGAGGAGAAAAAAGATGACTTCTACCAACAACTGCAGACAGTGATAGATAGAGGAGGAGCCAAGGACATGACCGTACTGATGGGAGACTTCAACGCCAAGATTGGATCAGACAACACAGGCTACGAGGACACCAGGGAACACATGGACTGGGACAGATGAACGAAAATGGTGAGCGCTTTGCAGACTTCTGTGCCCTGAACCAGCTAGTGATAGGAGGCAGCATCTTCCCACACAAGCGCATCCACAAGGCCACATGGAGATCACCGGACCATGTCACGGAGAACCAGATTGATCACATCTGCATCAGCCGGAAGTTCAGGAGATCGTGGCGGGATGTGCGCGTGATGAGGGGTGCCGATGTATCATCAGACCACCACCTTCTTGCAACAACATTGAGACTTCGGCTTAAGAGGCACACCAACGCCAACAACACACGGACCAGGTACAACGTTGGACTACTCAGGAACACAGACACACAAGCAGCATTCCGGATCAGCCTTTCCAACAGGTTCCAGCCACTGCAAGACCTGATAGAAGACAGTGAAATGGACATTGAGACACACTGGGAACACAGCAAGAAACTCTGGCACGACACATGCGAAGAGTCCTTGGCAAGAGAAAGACCCAACATAAGGAATGGATCTCTGCTGATACCATCCAGAAGCTGGAAGTTAGAAAAGCGAAGAAAACTGCACTGAACACGAGCCGAACAAGAAGAGCCAAGGCAAAGGCACAAGAGGAATACACAGCAGCTGACAGAGAAGTGAAGAGGAGCACCAGGAAGGACAAGAGGGACTACATCGACAACCTGGCCAGTCAAGCAGAGGAAGCAGCCCGACAAGGGAATCTAAAAGACCTGTACCAGGTGAACAAGAAGCTCGCGGGCAAATTTCAGCAGACAGACAAACCAGTGAAGGACAAGAACGGGCACCCACTGACAACAACTGAGGAACAGCTGAAACGATGGGCAGAACACTTCAGGGAGCTGTTAAATCCCCATCCCTGAAACACCACCAGACATCCCACCAGCAGAGACAGAACTACCCATCAACTGCGACAAGCCCTCTAAGGCGGAGATCAGGAAAGCCATCATGACACTGAGAAATGGGAAAGCTGCAGGGCCGGATGAGATACCAGCAGAAGCCATCAAAGCAGACACAGAGACAGCCGTCAACATGCTGCACAGCCTATTCAGCAAGATCTGGGAGAAGGAAGAGGTGCCAGCTCAGTGGAAAGAAGGGATCGTCATCAAGCTGCCAAAGAAAGGGGACCTCAGGGACTGCAGCAACTACCGAGGGATCATGCTCCTGTCAGTGCCAGGCAAGGTTCTCAACAGAATTCTACTGGAGAGGATGAGAGAGGCAGTCGACCCCATGCTCCGAGACCAGCAGGCGGGCTTTCGCAGGAACAGGTCCTGCGCTGACCAGATTGCCAGCCTACGCATCATTGTGGAGCAGTCGCTGGAGTGGAACTCCCCCCTCTACATCAACTTCATAGACTATGAGAAGGCTTTCGACAGCGTAGACAGAGAGGCACTGTGGAAGCTGCTAAGGCACTATGGAGTTCCTGGGAAGATCATCTCCCTGATCCAGTGCACCTACCAAGACATGAGCTGCAGGATTGCCCATGCTGGCCAGTTGTCAGAAAGCTTCGAGGTGAAGACCGGAGTCCGCCAGGGATGCCTGTTGTCCCCGTTTCTCTTCCTCCTGGTCATCGACTGGATCATGAAGACCACTACAGCAGGCAGGAAAAACGGGATACAGTGGACACTCTGGACGCAGCTGGATGACCTCGACTTCGCGGACGACCTGGCGCTCCTGTCTCACAGCCACAGCCAGATGCAGGACAAGACTACATGCCTGGAAGCCACATCAGCCGGAACAGGGCTCAAGATCAACAGGAAGAAAACCGAGCTGATGAAGATCAACACCACTGCCAACACACCAGTCACAGTCGGTGGAGAGCCCATCAGGGAGGTGGAGTCTTTTGTCTACCTGGGGAGTGTGGTTGATGGACAGGGAGGCACAGACCGAGACGTCACAGCCAGAATCGGCAAGGCAAGGGCAGCAATGGTCATGCTGAAGAA
This sequence comes from Batillaria attramentaria, assembly GCA_018292915.2. Classification (NCBI taxonomy): domain Eukaryota; kingdom Metazoa; phylum Mollusca; class Gastropoda; family Batillariidae; genus Batillaria; species Batillaria attramentaria. The sequence goes on from JACVVK020000373.1 coordinate 335,464, forward strand.
CGTCTGGGCATCCAAAGTTGTCAGCATAAGAACCAAACTTCGCATCTTCAACTCCAACGTGAAGTCAGTTCTGCTCTACGGATGCGAAACATGGAGGACAACGAAGACGATGCAGCAGAAGATCCAGACATTTCTCAACACCTGTCTGAGGCGCATCTTCAACATCCGATGGCCAGAGAAGATCCGGAATGAAGAGCTGTGGGAGCGAGCGGGGCAGGAACCAGTGGCCAAGCAGATCCTGCGGAGGAAGTGGGGCTGGATTGGACACACCCTCAGGAAGCCAGCATCCAGCACCACACGCCAAGCCCTGACATGGAACCCGCAGGGGAAAAGGAAGAGAGGCCGGCCTCGCAACAGCTGGAGGCGGGACACTGAGGCAGAGCTATGTAAGCAGGGGACCAACTGGACTGGAGTGGCAAGACTAGCCCAGAACAGAGTGCGATGGCGAAGGGTTGTCGATGGCCTATGCTCCACGTGGAGCCAAGGGCCTAAGTAAGTAAGTAAGTAAGTAATGCCCAGCTTACCTATACTTAATCTCATGTCTAAGAGGTCTGTAATTTAATTCAAAGAAGATGCAGAAGCCATTAAATCTACATAAAATAACAACATTATCTTATTACTCCTTATTTCACTCGGTAAACTTACACATTTTATTCAGAGGAGAAAAAGACGAAGAACACACACACACACACACACACACACACCACACACACACACACACACACACCACAACGCACACACCCACAACAAAAGCGTGGGGCACATGGATGGGTGGTTGGGGGTGGCACATTCATTTACATGTATAGATCTTCATTTTCAAAGTTAAATCAGAAACATGCAAGACAAACATGCTCTCACTAACTGTCCTGATTGTGCCACTTTTTTTTTTTCCTAGACACGGGAGCGGCAGAAAAAACAAAAAAGCAGTTAAAAATGGCCTAGAGGCGGCAGAATTCATCTGAACGGCTCAAAAAAAAAGAAAAAAGTCTGCTGTGTGGAAATTTATAAACAACTATATGTACATGTATACCTGTATGGCAACTCTCCAGGGTTGCCCGTTTTGCCAGATGCCACGTAACACGGGATGACCACCGAGCGGAAATTTCCCTTGAACTGTCGCAGCAAGGACGCAATGGCTGCACTGTACTCTGGGGAACTGAAATCAAATCATGAACTCAAGCTAAGCATCATAAATGCACACTGCTGGTATCTGTGGTAACAGGATACTGAGTGCTCAGCCTACCAACAGTATCCATTTTTTCTTCTTTTCTTTTCTTACATCAGGCCCCCTCCCTACTAAAAAGAGCATTTTAAAGCCTCTATGTTCACAACACCGCTGAGAAGGAAAACTGAAAACATTCAAAGCTCTGATGTTGTTTGCCAGACAGAAGGATGTTTCATTTGACCATTGTGAATGTTTTTTTTTTTGACTTTGTGGCTTCTAATAGTAGAGAAATATGACTTTCTTTGAAACGAAAACGGTAATGACTGCAAAGTGGTTACAAGTTAAGCAAATAAAAGCGACACAAAAGGTCCTGAAGAAGGCGTAAGCTGAAACGTCGATCTGTGCCGTCCTTTGTCAAAGTTAAGTGGTTTCTGTCCCTTTTGTGTCGCTTTTATTTGCTTGACTTTCTTTGAGCCTGCGGTCCATTCCTGAACGGACTGAGACTCGAAAAATCTTCTAAAAGCACAGTCTAGCTGGTCGTCAGTCCGCAACCAAACAACGTTGTATGCGGTACATGCTGGCCAGAGTTGCCACAATGGTTTCAAGTGCTGTACTGTGACGTTTTGGTTTTATATCCCATAATACAGTAACCTGATCCATCCGTTCCTGTGATACGACAGCTCTTCTAAATGTTTTACATATTGTGTTTTATCATTACCTGAAGGTTGTAATTTGTATATGTATGGATGATCGTTTGTATTTAGGTGTGTGTGTGTGTGTGTGTGTGTGTGTGTGTGTGTGTGTGTGTGTGTGTGTGTGTGTGGCGCCGGTTCGGCTCAATGTTTGTCATTGTAATGATTTTTATTGTCAGTTTTGTCTGAGCAGACAGTGCAATTTCCCTTCAAGGGACGAATAACGCGATATCTTATCTTATAATGTGTCTCAGGTGCCTGATTTTGATGCACAGATTACGCACATTCCATCAAATTTTCCACACAATATTGTATGCCTGTCATACGTATTGAGACTTTAGCATGATTCATGTCATGTAGCTATGCAGGAAACTTGTCCCCTGCCCAACAGTTTTCAATATTCACCTGATCTCCAAGACAGAAACACAAACTAGAGAGGCAAAAGCCTCCATGGCTCCCTTGTGACAAGGGTCAAGGTCATTCACAAGTGTATGTTTGTAAAGCTCTTATCACTATCATCACGGCAAGTAAAGTGTCTCTGGCGTTCCAAGTTCCTGGCAATATTACAATTTTCCCCCCAAACAGTTTGCATGGCCTTGACCTTGGGTCAAGGTCATTAAAATGAGATCACATCAATGTCTATTATTATGCCAAGTTTGACGCCTCTAGTATTTGTAGTTCCTCCGAAAACGGTAATGTTAAAATTCACAACAGACAGCGTTAATGACCTTGACCTTCAGTCAAGGTCATTCAAAAAGGTAGGTCTCATTGCAGTCTATCATCATGCCCTATTTGGTGCCTCAACTGTTTGTTGTTTCAGAGAAAATGCCAAGGTTAAAGCTTCCCCAAAACAGCTTGCATGGCCTTGACCTTGACTAAAAGTCATTGAACACAGGTATGTCAGTGAAGGTGTTGCCAATGTCTATCATCATGCAAAGTTTGATACTTCTGGTTCTTCTAGATTCCGAAAAAAAATGCAAATGTAAAAATTTCCAAACAGACTGCTTTAATGACCTTGACCTTGGGTCAAGGTCATTTAAAATGGTATGTGTGCATAGTTCTTATGGTTGTCTAACAGCACGCCAAGTTTGGCGCCTCTGCTGTTTGTTATTTCTGAGAAAATGCCAATGTTAAGGTTTCACAAAAATAGCTTGTATGGCCTTGACCTTGACACAAGGCCATTGCATACATGTATATCTGTAAAGTTCTGATCAATGTCTATCATCATGCAAAGTTTCAAACCTCTGGTCTTTGTAGATTCCGTGAAAATGCCAATGTAAAATTTTCAAACAGACAGCATTAGTGACCTTGACCTTGAGTCAAGGTCATTCAAAATGATATGTTTTGAAAGGTCTTATGGATGTCTATCAGCATGCCAAGTTTGGTGTCTCTGCTGTTTGTAGTTTCTGAGAAAACGACAACGTTAAAGTTTTCTGGACACACAACACACACACACACACACACACACAGACAGACAGACAGACAACAGACAGACGACGGGGCTATTACATAGACTCCCATTGTTACACAAGGGAGCCAAAAAGGTCAAGATTCATCCAACAGTGGCAGAGTGCATGTTCTTCCTAGCAAAACAACCGTTAAAAGAATCATTACTCTTGCCAGGGTGGGTGTGTGTGTGTTTGGGGGTTTAACATCCTCTTCCACCACATAGGGTGATATCAAAGACAGGGCAACGATGAAAAAGCCAGCACAAATATTTGGCCCCAGCCAGGATCAAACTCACGACCCGAGCATTAGAAGTCTAACGCTCTACCATTCGACCACCCCGGCTCCCCTACTCTTGCCAGGTTTTAATTAAAGAAGGCCCAAACTGAAAGTTCACAGGCAATGGGAAGAGAACCAGGGAATACCCATTGGTGAAACGTAATGCAGGTGATAGATCTGCACTCATTACGATCAGCAGGTATACTCACTCTTTTGAAATGGAATCTGGATCAGGGGGCGTAACGACGCGTGGTTTGGACACTGTGCTGGAGCCTGATGCTGCACCGACCTGCGATGGTCTGCCCTTTGGTGCTCCCCCTGGTGGCTGGGGTGGTTTGCCTTTAGCAGGTGCTTTTACTGTTTTGGCAGCTGCTTTCTGCAGAATATAAAGAAACACCCTGCTAATTCATCTGTACAAACTATGCGTAAAAAAAACAACAAAAAAACAGAAAAAAGACCGGCAGAAAGGAGACAATACTTCTGCCACTGTAACACACATGCACGCACGCACACACCCTGGAAACACCCCTTTATCCACAACCAAGCAAACAAGTACACAAACAAAAACAACAGAAAAGAAATCCCCCCCCCCCCCCCCCCCCCAAAAAAAAACAAAACAAAAAAAAACAAAAAACAAAAAACCCAACCAAACAAACAAAATTAAAAAAAAAAAACCACCCGAACTCCAACAAACACCAGCAACAACGAAAAGCGCAAAAAAGAGACCCCCCCCCCCCCAACAAATAATAAATTCTAAATTTAGGAGTGCAAGAATATTTCATATTTCAATACATTGTTTTCTTTTCCTTAAAGCAGCCTTCTTTAAGAAAATAAATAAATAAATAAATATTCGATACAAATAAAAATGCCCATGCAATTCATGTGTACACACATTTGGGGAAAAAAGACGGGGGGAGACAACACTTCTGCTACATGTGTGCATGCACACATATGCATGCAAGCTTGCATGCATGTGCACACACACACACACACACACACACACACACACCACACACACACACACACACACACAGAGAGAGCAAACACCCCCCACCTCACACCCCAAGAAAATGAAAAAAAAATGAAAACAAAAACAAAGCAACAAGAAAAAGAAAGCAAACAAAAAAACCCCCAAACCAACATACAAAAAGAAACAACAAACACAAACAAACAAACAAAGAAACAAAACCGAGCAGACCCATTTATCCTTCACGTTTCCGGGCATGTTTGACACCAGCTGGAACCGACCATTTGAACATGTTAAATTGTTTTACTTGCTGATTTGCAGTGCGTGTTTAGCAACATGTCTCTCTCTCTCTCTGTCTCTTTTTTTTACTTTTTTTTTTAAAGAAGTGTGATGACAAATATGCTTGAAATGGACTCTGGCTCACCCACATTCATCCACCCACCCACATACCTATATTCACACCCACACACACACGACTAACCAGAGCCTGTTCGGCCATCTCTCTCTCTTTCCGCAGTTCTTCCTCGTATTCCTTCTCGGCTTGAGCGGTCGCAATCTTGACGGCCATACGCACTGCCTCTCGTCTGATGTCTTCCTCGGCAAGTGTTGGGGAGAATCTCAGCTCCACTTTGGCTTTCTGCAATGACACAAATCAGTCCAATGTTGTATGTATCAAGGCAGAAAAAAATAAAAATAAAAATAAAATGCAAACAAAAACAAGAACAGCTTCCCTTGCTATTTTCCTAGCTAGCCCTTCCTACACAGCCTCAGAGTCCTGCACACTGTTTTTCCTCCAATCCCACCTCTGCACAAGGTGTGCACATGTTAAGCTGAGTGTCCACTGGCCTACCCAGCAGGGGATGCTGGCAGATCTGTTTACAGGTCATGACCGCGTGCTGCCAAACAGCTTGGTAGGCTGTCTCGCAGCGTGCGGGCAGTGTACACATTCACAGAGGAAATCGGAAACAGGAGGGTCCATCTTTTCTCATCATTCAAAAGTGCGTAGGGAGCCACTGTAGACTGAAGTTGTACATGCGGAAGTGTCGCTAGCTGCGTGGCAGACGCCGCATGCTGGGCGGAATTTGGGTGGAGCGGTGTCACGGGCATCTGGTATTGCTCAGATGGCACCCTCTAATGAGTTCTTTAATGCTGTTTGTAGCCCAGTGGTGCCGACGTTGCAGCATGATTTTGCTAGCTCCTCTTTCAAGACAGTCCCACTGTGGGTATCGCAGGTACGTATAGGCCGATGCTCTTTTGAAGGCAGGCAGGCAGCTGCTAGCTCAGCCACAACGTGACCTACAGAGAGGCGAAAACAATCGTCCACAACTGGTACTGGTCCCAGTAGAAGAGAAGACTGGGTGCAGATAATGGTGTTGACTTGATTCACCAGCTTGAGAGGCACCAGTAGACAATCCTCTTCACACTGAAGACTGGCCACTGCTGACTACTGAGCCACCTCAACCGACTCAAGATTGCCCACACTGACATAATTATGTCCATGTGACACTGGATCCCGGACCCCTGAACACATCCTTCAATATACTGTCCTGCCCATGATGCTCTATGGCGTCAAACCTGGCCTGAGGGCAAAGAGCTACAGGTGCAGCCGTCATGACCTAAAGAAGACCGTGGCATTCGTCATGGTCACCAGGCTGCAGATCTAACACAACCAGTCAAATCGACCACAGAAGCAGAAGAAGATAGCTCCTCAAAGAACTGGCCCCTTGCCTCAAAAAGACAACCAACATTTGTCAAAATTGCAAGAAAAAGTTGATGATTATCTAGCCAGTCAAATGAATGCATGAATGAATGAATGGATGGATGAGTGAATGAATGAACGAATGAATGAACGAATGAATGAATGAATGAATGAATGAATGAATGAATGAATGAATGAATGAGTGAATAATATGATGTGTCCACTTCACAGCACCTTGCCGGGGTCTATAGTGCCAACAGCGGGAGAAACCGTGAGAGGGACACCAGGGGGCACCACAAACTCATACGATGTTGGCTCCACAGGACAGATTTCACCTGAAACATCAAAACAGAAAATTACAGAACAAATGAAATACTCGTTTCAAACATTGTACCAAACTGTACTGAAAGTGACTACACGTAGATGCAAGCTTTACAATGGGGGAATTGCCACTTTCAAAACTCACGCTGTAGTCTGTAGTGTGTGAAGAAGACACTCGTTGGTGGTGGGCTGGCTAATCTTGAGAAAAAACTTTGCTGCACAGAACAGTGCTGCTGACTCCACTCTGAAGTTGGAGGAGATCTTTCCAGTTGGAAATATTTATTCTAAAGAAGTGTCTTATTTTTAGGAATTTTGAAATAAGTGCAAGAAGTAACTGCGTCTCTGATTAACAAAAGAGCACAGTGTATCTTACCTTTGGTACCAATACGCGGCACAGGATGAGTGAACTCGTTGCTACTCGTATGATGGTTGACCACATTCACTGACGCCGTTGACACATCGTACAAGGCTGTGGCTGCAAAGTGCACCACCTGGTGGGAGAGCTGAAGGGGAGGCAACACACCAACCCCCACGCAGGAAATTTTGAAGTCCTGGAAAATCAACAGCAATACTGTATAGCACATGCAGCTCAGTATGACAAGAAAACTACTCAGGGAGTAGACAGGGTATTCCCCTGAAAATCGCAGTCTTCAATGTAAACACCACCAAAACAACTAAGATTAATGTCACACAGGAGTGTTTATAGTCCAAACAAACAGCGAACATATGGTGTTTTTCCAAATTTCTTGTGTGACATGCGGCTACAACACGCCTATGCCCTGATTTTTCCAACGCGTATTTTGAGCCATTTCCATTTATCTTCGAACAAAAACATCTCCCATGTGTCATGAGCAAGGGCTTAAAATAATCCAACAGAAGGAAACATGTATAGCATTTAGTGATGAAGTGGCAATGCAGACACATTTTGCTAGGAGTGTTTAAGGACATGTCTCCCCCCCCCCCCCCCCGGCAATTTTTCAAAAATAAGACTAAAATCTGCTCAGTTTGGTGCATTTTGGTACTGCTTTTAAGTGCTTCAGATGAAAAACACTTTTGCTGTGGAAAATATTTAGAATTAGACTAAAATCTATGCAATTTGGTGTGTTTGGCATGGTTTTACCTGCTTCAGAGAAGGAAACACACTTTGGAGGGGGGGGGGGGGATTTTTAGCCAAAGGTGGAAATCCGCCGAAGAGTGGAAGATTTCAAGCCCTGATGAGCCTAAGATTTATTTATTTATTTAATTTTTTTTTGAGAGTGTAGATCTGTTGGAAGATGGGACCAGGATTTTCTTCTTACACACACACACATAACCTCACCTGTTGATGAGTGACTTGCACACCAGGTCAAACTTGTAATCAAAGGCCTTCGAAGGACTGAAGATGTCGTCAAGCTCTATGGTCTCCAGTGGCAACAATGTTCCAAACCCATCGTTAGGCTGTACCTCTACGTACTGGAACAGCGGTAAAATGGAGTATCAGCATGCAACAGTCCAAATCAGCACAATTCAATCATGCAAATTATGCAGGAACTTTTCTCTCTGTCCAGAAATCATCAGTATTCCTCTTCTCCCCAACACAGAAACATGGATATGTCCAGATCTATGCAATGGTGCTTTTTGTCATGTTGGTGTACATGTTTATCTATGCACTCATCTCTGGCAATCCAACAAAGCTGGAAAAAAAAAATTCAATTAAAAAAAAAAGATAACAAGATGACTCTCACCATCACCCCTTTCCCCTTTCAAAAACAAAAACAACAGCAGCAGCAACAACAACTCATACAAAAAAAAAACAACAACCAAAAAACCCCAAAAACAATAAACTATAGGTAAGACAAAAACCAAACAAAACAAAAACAAAAGTTAAAATCCAAAAACAAACCCCCCAAAAACAAAAACAAAAATCACAACACAACAAAAACAACCCCCCACACTATCACATTTACACTTTGCTTTTATCAATAAAGGCAGTTCTTATATCCACCCACCTCTGGCAACCCAACAAAGCGAACTCCTGTGGCAGGATTGACTTGTTGGTGAGTTTGATGGTTGTTTTTGTCGACTCGTACACTGTGGTGTAGCCAAAGTCGATGTTCTTCACATCAAACTCTAGGTCAGAGTTGGTCACCACCGCATTCACAGTAAACGGCACGGGGGCTGTCTGCGAAGATAGAAAACAAAACACCATCACTAAGGCTGAGCCACGATTTATTTGTTTATTTCATTTTCTGAGAAAAAATACTGTGAGATGGAAAATTCATCATTCAGTCGGCCTACAAGAGCCATGTCATCAGCATAGTTTAAAAGGGCTAATGCTGCCATTTTTATGCTCACAGATCATTCTGAGCTGTTTTTGTCTATCATCACACCACTAAGACATCTTGAGAGTGATTGCGTCTGTGACGAGATCTACAAGCATGTCGCATCATCAGCACTAGGCCTGGACATAAACTGTCAAAATCCATCCATATGATCAGCAGCACATGCAGTCAGTTTATTACAAACAACTCTCTCCATGCATTTGGCAACAATATGTTGTGTGCGTTTCTGGGTGAGTGAGTGTGTGTTCATTGTAAGGCACCCTGAGCTCCCTTAAATACCCATATTATTATTATTATTATTATGCAAAATAGCGAGGGTTCCACTGAAAAAACCCAACCAAAAACAGCACACTCACCTGATCTGCCACCCGGATTATCATTGGAGCCTCCAGGACACCCGTGTCACGATCAAAGTATTTTACTGCTTCCTCAAACAGGGACTGTCTGTGTGAAACAGATGGAATAACAGTTTCTGTTTCAGCAATAAGAGATCTCAGAGGTGATTGAATTCATCAACACAAGGATTTTGAAAGCTAAAAAAAAAAAAAAAAAGATGGATAGATAATGGCACAAAAACCGTGAGCATGGGGTGAGTTACTGGGGAAGCGGTAACAACTTCTGCCGCCAGTATGAGAGGTTTTGAGTTTCAGTCCTGCTCAGGGCAACAGACTTTTTGCTTCTAGTGTGTGGCACTGTTTATTTGGGCTGATCGTCGGCACTTTTTTTCCGATACTCCACCTTCCTCCCCATGTACTTTTAAATGTTTAGCACACAAAAATTTGAAATGTGGTTCTTCATGTACTCCGACGTCCTCCCCTTCTGTTTTTGAAATGTTCAGCACATACAAAATTAAAATAAAATGCAATTCTGAAACTTGAACAGCTGTGCTGACCTTTACACCACATGATTGTTATGTACTGATGTCTGGTGTGGGATTTAATTTGCAGAATTCACGTGAGCCTGCAAACTGTTTTTTTTTTTTTTTTTTTGGTTTTTTTTTTAGCTAAGCAACTGGGCAAAGTGCCTACACAATACATGAAAATAACAAAGGCACCAAGCAAAAGGAAGAAGGGTACCTTTGGTTTGAAAATTAAAACAAAAATTTGAATATAGTGCAAGCCATTTGCACGCATGCATGCATGCACACCATGCACAAATCCTACCTGGGAAGGAACTTGAGTTGTGCGGAGAACTGCGACTGGGCCTGTACATATCCCGTTTTGGGCAGAAACTCCATGTGGTTTTTCAGCTCTTTGCAAACCTCAAACTTCAGACGCAGCGCAGTTGTTGCTCTGTGAACAGAAAGACACTGTCAGTTTTCTATTGAAATACATTTCACCGCAAAGCTACACGAATCCTGAGAAATATGCCATCACTATGAACAAGTGACGAGTGGAAGCATGAAATTTGCAGGGTGTTCCCCAGTTTCTGATCTTGTTTGCCTATACACTTCCATGATTTTCTACACCTGGAAGGCCCTTATGCTTCCCTTGCCATATGATGGCCACCCTCACAGGCGCCAAAGTTAACACCAGGACATTTTTGAAGTGCAGAATGCCGTCCAAGAATTTTCAGACCTCCATAGCAGCATCACACCATTGCCCTTATACTCATCATAAGGCCCGATGCACACGAGCGTCAGCGTCAGCACCATGAAGCAAGCAGCGAAGGCTGTCTCGCATCATACGCCTCGCGTGAGCGCGCGGTGTGCGCAGTTTGCATGCACACTTGGCTTCGGCGTCATTCGCCTGCACGGCCTGTTCGCTGACCCACACTGCACGCGCTGACCCACACTGCTTTCTGATTGGCTGAAACCAAGTCTGCAGCGCGGCGTCAGCAGCAGAAATAGGACATGTTCTATACGCGGCGTCATAGGATTCCGCCGCCTGGCATCATTGATGCCGTTTGCCTGACGCCAGGCGCCGATGTCATGCACACATGGCAGTGCCGTGAAACTCCCGCCGGGAGTGAGATCCGCCGCGCGGCATCATGACGCTGACGCTCGTGTGCATCGGGCCTTAATAAGAAAACCTTCCCCAGGTTCTAAGCCCTCCATGGATTCCATCCACAAACTAAGAGAAATGTCATGGATCTAGCAAAAAAAAAAAAAAAAATACTGGGAGCCCATCTTAAATTTACAAGCGTGATTGTGCCCTACCTGTTATAGACGATGATGGTGTCCTGGTAGAGACGATCAAACATACAGATTTTCAGGTCCACCGTCTGCCTCTCCACCCACACTGGTACGTCTATAGCGTTGGCCAAAGCATGCAGGGACAGCTGGCAAGAGAAGGCGACACATAACATATAGAAGGAGCAACACTACGGCAGAAACAGTAAATGTCATTCACCCGAGATACTTTATGTTTGACAAATTTATGCATACATAGTTTTTGGGTCTCATGTTGTTTTCTTGAATTTTTTTTTTTTTTCGATGCTTAAGTGTTTTGTTTTCTTGACCTCTGTGTGTGTGTGTGTGTGTGTGTGTGTGTGTGTGTGTGTGTGTGCATTTTTATTTTGTTTTGTTTGTTTCTTTCTTTCTTTTGGGGGGGAGGGGAGGTTGGGAGTTTTCATTTAGTGTTTTTTTGGTTTGTTTTTGGTTGTTGTTTCTGTTTTGCGTTTTCTTTTTTCGGAGGGGGGGGGGGGGGGGGGGAATGGATTGTGATTTTGGTATGTGTGTGTATACATGCCTGTGAGCGTAGATGTGTTTGTTATACTCTAGACTGATTGCAAAACCTAAGTGCCTCTAAACATCAGCAGAAGCTTAACCAAAAAAGTCTATGATTTACACTGTTTAACACTCACTCCTTCAGACAATGGATCAGCAAACGTGACCAGGAACTCCGAGTCAACTCTGCCGGGAATTGTGGGCTGCCAGATGATGTCAAGACGCAGGGAGCTGAACGGTCCAATCTCGCCTGTCACGAGCGGACCGGGGCGCATCCCGTCAAGATTGTAATCCTCAACCTCAGACACGGCAAGGTCAGGGGAGATGGCTGTAAGGAGAAAACAAGATGGAAGCTGCCCATGAATGTTTTAGCATTGATGCTATCATGCACATGCCCATTCAAACAGTCCCAAGTTGTTTAAAGTAACTCAAATGTGGCCCAAAGTTGTGTGGTGTGTGTGTGTGTGTGTGTGTGTGTGTGTGTGTGTGTGTGTGTGTGTGTGTGTGTGTTTTGGGGAGGGCAGGCGGGGGGGAGGGGGGTGGGGAGTGGGAATCAGCAAGAGGGTTTCTGACTCAAGGCACAGAAGCCATTTTTGAAGTTTTTGTTGTTGTTGTTGTTGTTTTCCTCTTCTTTGACCTTCCTTTGCTTCCTTTGTCATCCCCCCCACCCCCCACCCCCCACACACACACACACTTTTTTTCTCCTTTTTCTTAAACAGTGATTGTCTCTACTTTGTGTAAACGTGTACATGTACATATTTTTCTAGCAGCTTACAGATTGCTAGGGTCGTACACCAAAGGTATATAAGCCCCAAAGTAACTAAAGGGGCTGTGGGGCAACACTTGAGTTCAGCCTGTCAACACAAGCAACTTACCTTCCCCTATTTCTTGGTCGCCTTTCTGTTCGCTTTCCCCGGCCATTTCTGTCTGCATCTCTGCTGCAGGCATTCCGATGTCTGTTGCTTCGCTCCCTTCTGCCTGAGACATTTCCATGGGAGCCCCAGGTTCAACTGTGGCTTCCGGAATTTTCTCTAAATCTGCAAAAGGGTGGATAAATTTTACATTTCAAGTAACGTATCCCAAGCTAGCATCATAAAACAGCACTGAGATAGATGACTTTGAAATTTTGCATCAACATATCTCATGCTTGCATCATGATACATAAAAAAAAAACCCAGAAAGGAATTAAAATGAGATGCAGAGAAATCAGATCATAAAAGAATAATAATGAATTAGGAATGGTGATCACTGTATGGTGATCACTGTACATTTCAAAACACAGACAGACAGACTCAAACACACACACACACACACACACACACACACACACACACACACACACAGACTGACTGTAGATGCACTGAAGATAATCATGCAAGCCCCACCTTCCTGTGATCTTTTCTTAGAGTCAGCCCCCTTGTCTGTTATGGATCCTTTCTTCGATGTGTCCCCGGGCGCTTTCTCCGTCACCATCTCTGAGTCAGGACTGACACCGCCCATGGATGCTGTAGTCTGTATGGAAACAGAAAGAACAGGTTGTTCTAAATTAAACTTATGCATGACACTGTTGCCGACTGAAGGTACACTCCAAAAGTGAAAAAAAAAACCCACAAAAATATGAAAGAAAGAAAAGGCAGACCTGCGTGTTCTGTACTAAGACAGACAAACTGTATGTTCCTCAGGGCTTAAAATGCTCAATGCTCCACAAGAAGGAAACGTGTAGCATATTGTGACAAAGTGACAAAGCAGACATGTTATGCCAGAGGTGTCTGAAGGCATGCTCCCCTGGAATTTTTTTTTTAAATCAGACTAAAATCTGTGCAATTTTTGGCATGCTGTTAAATGTTTCACACTTTTTGGGAGGAGGAGCAATTTCAGTCAAACGGTGAAAGATTTTAATCCCTCGTTCGAAGCTGGAATTAGAAAAAAATTTTTTCCAGGGAAGCATGCCTTCAGACACCTCTGGCAATACATGTCTGCTTTGCCAGAGGTGTCTGAAGGCATGCTCCCCTGGAATTTGTTTTTAAAATCAGACTAAAATCTGTGCAATTTTTGGCATGATTTTAAATGTTTTGCACTTTTGGGGGGGGGGGGGGGGGAGGAACAATTTCAGTTGAACAGTGAAAGATTTTAATCCTTGGTTCCAAGCTGGAATTTAAAAAAAAAAGTTTTTTTTGAAAATACCTCACAACATTCAATATTCCACTTCAAAACTGTCCCTCTAAAATGGTCATCATACATAACCAGTCTCTGTCCAGTCTTTTACAGCATGTTATTTTGTGGTCACTTGCTAGACCTCAGTAAAGTAAAACAATTTGAAACGCTACGCCAACACAAGCATCAACAATGACGACGCCACTCACCAGTCTGCCTAGTGACGTCCCTGCTGTTGTCAACGTTCTTTGCTTCATCCCTGTTGAAACATACAATGCGAAGTGGTAAAATTATGCTCTCTTGTACTAGATTTTCCTTAGTTTCTCAAAGTCATTTTAGCACTGATCTGCAGGTGTGTGTGTGTGTGTGTGTGTGTGTGTGTGTGTGAAACAAGGTATCACTAAGAACTTTTCTGGGTTTTTTTGGGGGGGTGGGGTTGGGGTGGGGGGGGTGGGGTGGGGGTGGGGGTGAAGGGATGTGTGTGTGTGTGTGTGTGGGGGGGGGGGGGTGGTGTCTTCTTACCGGTGACCTTGAAGAAGTCAAACTTTGTGCCCAGTGCACCCCTGTTGGTGAGCGTGAAGGAACGTCGCATCGTTTCCCCGATCACTGTCGTACCAAAATCAATTGTGCCCACATCAAGCTGAAGCTGAACAGGAAAAGAAAATAAAGAAACAGAAAAAGAAAAAATATATCAACTGAAATGATGAGATGCTGAACTGAAAACTGTGTCCAAAAAGCATGATGATACCGTCCATTAGACCCAGTGCGTGCTACTTACGAAAAACAAAACCCGTCACCTGCCAAAGCGCTTGTGAAATTCATGATACTTAGACCCTTTTTCCAATGCTAGTACACATGCTTACGAACACATTTTCCACAGCTTCTATAGGACAAAGAGTCCTGGAAACAGCAAAGTGATAGGACACAGTGTCCTGGCCACTTAGTGGCAATAAAATTTTAATAGGACAAATGTCCGCTTGAGGTGGGAAAAATAGGACATTTGAAATTTTTGTAGGTCATTGTCCTGGGACCGACTTAAATGTGCAACCCTGTAGTGGTAGTAACTACTAATAATAATTGATACTTATATAGCGCTCTTTCTCGTAGAGAGCTCACAGCGCTTTACAAGGAAAAGAAAAGAATAACATTGGAACAATACAGTCACACTGGAACAAAACATATCACATAAATACAAACAATACAGTACACCTTCACAAAACACACAACATATCAACACTACAATCAGACAGGTGCCTGCAGGTACGGTGGGCGAATTGGTCCCTTCCACTGCGGGACATAGGTGGTGCTTGAGAACAAATCAGCACTTGTCAAATTGCACTTTTTTTTCTCTCAGTAATAAACTGGGAGCAAATATTGTATGAATCTATGCAAGCTAACAAAATATCCACAATCTTTTCAAAATGAAGTGTACTAACATCACATTTCTTTGTGGTGCAGTGCAGAGGGATGCTGAACGGACCAGTCTGGGACAGAAACTTGACTTCTCCAAAAAGGTCCTCATTGATCTGAAAACAAACAAACATGGGCATTAAGAAAATAAAACAAATCTGTTCAATACGATAGTTTTGCTAGGACTGGTAGCTGCCATGGCTGGGCAAAGATGTTCAACATTATTATTTCAAATTTGTTACATTAGAAAACAAATTTTTCGTCAAGAGTTTAGTAATAGCCCCCCCCCCCCCCCAACACACAGAGAGACCCTTCTGCCTGCCAGGCTTAGGACAAAAGTACAGACGCTCAAAGACACTAAAATACTACACAGAAAGATTTAAACTTCAAGTGACTCACTGACCTTAGGGGCGAAGGTCACCATCATCTCACAGGTCATTCCTGCTGACATTTGGCCTGGAGGGTTGAATCTGTAAAGAAAATTGATTCATTTGGAAATCTCCTGTACATTTTTATTATTTCCCTTTTTTAAAAACACCAATATCTCCCTGTGCTCACCCCATACTACGAGCGTGCTGTGTGTGGTTTTTTTTTTTTTTTTTTTTTTAAATATAAGACAACATCATTATCATCAACATGTGTTCCCCACTCCTGTCCCCCCGCGCCCCCCCCCCCACACCCCCCACACACACAAATAGTCGCCATCATTATCATTTGGAGGTTAACATAACTTTTAAAATCAATACATTTGACTACAATACTTTATTTACAAATTGTTCTGCGGACTTACTCAATTCCAATGAAATCTTTGAGTCTCTCAGTGATGTCGATAAACTTGCAGTAGTTGATGGAGTATGATACGTTGGTCAGTACAACCTTCTTCTTGTATGTAGAACCTACAGTGAAGTCCTGGAAACAAAAAGATGAAGATGAAGATCCAATACTGCAAGGGAAATCTGCCTGCACATCTCTACATGTATCTTGATTTGTTGTGGTCAGAACTCACAGAGCACTTATGGTTGCGCGGGCTTTTGGTCAGCTGTGCCAACTGAACCAATCCTACCCCTCTCTCTCTCTTTCTTCCTTTACTTTGCTGTCCCTCTCTTCCTCAATGTGTTTATATGAAAAACTGTAGTATTGAGCTCCGTATTCGCCACACTGGTGAAAAAGGATGTTAAACTCCCAAACACCCACCCACCCTTGCCAACACTGATACTCTGTGAATGTAAGAAGGTGCACAGGTCTTAGGCCTTTGTCTCCATCTGAACTGCTTGTGTGCATCAAACAACCAGTGAAATAAAATTGTGCTCAAACCAAACAAAAAAACACCACCACCAAACTCACAAAGATAAACTCCCGAAGAGGAGCCATACAGTCATGGATCTTCACGTATGCATGCATGCATGCACACACACATGCGCACACATTAATTTTGAATCGTGCCACTGCTTAATTTTGACTCTGCTTAACTTCCTCCCCACTTCATGAACACAGACAGAGAGATGATGGGTGGATGGACAGACAGACAGACAGACACGAGCAGAGCCCAGTCAGCTTTACATTTCACCCAACCTCATCTCATCCCCATCAACGAGCCACACACACACACACACACACACACACACACACACACACACACACTCTCTCTCTCTCTTACACACACACATGGACTCCTCCAAACAACTGACAGCAAACAGACAGATAAACTATAGTGAAATATTGTACCAGCCCTGTACCTTGAAGTGAATGATGTCCGGTTTACTGTAGAAGGGGCGGCCACTGAACTCACGACCAGCAGCCACCTGTTTCACCACGATTCCTTCTCGATGTTTCTCCAGAACCTTCTTCAGGATTTCCTGAAAAATAAAACACGAAGGGTGGGCAATATATAGCTGAAAGGTAGTACCCAAAACCAAATTTAGACAGCGCACTACTAAATGGTCATCACCACTGTCACTGCAAGATGCCCCCCCCCCACCCCACCCCCCTTCCACTGCAGGGTGAGCTGTGATAAAGTGTTTGATACATGTACTACCATTCCTGGCTCATTAGCTGCTCACTGGGAGCTTGCCACCAGGCCCTTTCGTCTTCCTCACCCAGCAAAAATGTAAAAACAGATAGGTGGGTGAGGCTTCACAGTTCCCCCAGGGGAAGCAGCCTAAGATTAGGACAATAAAGTCAAAAAGAAATAATAGTAATAATGAATCATACTTATATAGTGCTAATTCTCACAAAGTGACTCAGTGCACATACTCCTGCACTCGTACCAACAAATATCTCACACACACACACACACACACACACACACACACACACACACACACACACACACACACACACTCGCTCACTCACAGAGCAGCTGAATCAAGAGGAAGAAAACAGACTTAGCTGAAAGCCAGCCAGAACAGTTACATTTTCAACATTCAAGAAAAGATCTATGTCCGTCAATCTTTCACACCAGCAGAAAACGGAAAGCTCAAAGAATATGTTGCAACACACACAATGGAAGCATACCTTATCCATCTTGCTGGCATTGGGTGGAGCGGTACCAGTGCCAGGATCTTTGGGAACCTTGTAAGGTTTGTGAGTCTGTTCCCACAGTCCCTCAAACTCAGGCACAGCCAAATTCTCAACATCAGCCTCTGAAACAACATTGTTTCAAAATGGCCATGAACGTCCAAAAACAAACGAACAAAACATGACAAACACGCCAACCACATATCCCCCCCCCCCAATGCCCCCAGGCCCCCCCAATTTTCAAACTGAACTTATTGTCCTCGAGGGGAAGTTTCATTTGGAGTGTTGAAGACATCGCAACAATGTAAAAGAACACATCATGGCCTGTATCACACAACCAGGACACACACTAAGTTTGAAAGTCTGTCTTCTTTAACACACCAACACAGCAGCAACAACTACAAACACCATCTGGTGTAGATGATTTTGCAGCGTTCTGGACTGAAGTACGTACGCCATACTGCACATGAACAATACACTAGCAGGCTTCGACATTACATGTATCTCAAATTCTGCTCACCACCAGGCTCTGAATCGCTGGAGTCAGTGGAGCACGCCGCTGCCCAGACTCTCCGAAGTATTCTTTCTCTTCATCCTGCTTCTCATCTTCATCAGCAGTCGTCACTCTCCGTAGCTGTGGAGATCAGTTTTAAACTGAAGCAGCCACCAAACTAAGCACGGCCTAACGGTGAACGCATTTCAATTTAAATCACTTTATTGCCAAAAAGGGGAAAATCGTCTGGAGTGTTTGCCACTTGTAAATGTAGCATCCAAACAACACACACACAAAAGTGCACATGCAAAAACAAACCAATACCAGCACCCAGAATATTTGTAGGTGACAATATCGCATAAGTACTGCTGCTTACAAATACAACCCATAATCCTTTAAAGTGCACTTTATACTGAATTTTACACACCTACGTCACACTCACCCTGGGTGTGGGATCAATCTGGTGTTCTGGGGACCGTGACTTGACGTACTCATCGAACATCTTCAGAGGTTTCTCCTTGTGGGGAGGCACTTGCTTTGTGGAAGGAAGATTAGTCAACAATCAGATGAAGTCTTTCAACTGGCTATATAAGAATGATGCATGAGAAATTTTGTGCAGAGGAATGTTGTGTCATGGACGACACACTTGAGCAAGTGTCTGTGTTGCAAGGTCAACAAATGCCAATATATTGCACGAAGAGCCTTACTCACTGTGAGACAGACAATTCGGGGTGCACAGATGTACTTATGAGTGAAAGCAAAAATTGCCTTTTGTGAAGCTTAGCATTGTTGAGCAACGTGCAGCTTTAAGCTGTTGGATAAAACAAATGCTGCATTCTCATCACTGAAATAAGAAGAGAGTTTGTAAGTGTGTGTGCGTGCGTGTGTGTGGAGGGGGTGGGGTAATTTGTAACTTGAATACACACCAGTTCCTTCTCCTTTTTCGGGTCTTCAAAGAGAAACGGGTACATCTTCTTCCGCTTTCTCATTGACTTTTCCTCTGTCAGGATCTTGGTCATGATCTCCGCTTTTCGCTGTTTCTGAGCGCTACTGAACTGCCTGAAATAAACAAAGTCAATTTTTTTTTCCTATCTTTTCTCCCCCGACAGACACTGTCATTGACTGTGAACTTGATTGTCTAATAAAGACAGCACACCTATATTATTTAGTAATATCAAGAGCCAAGAATCAAGAATATTTTTCAATGGTAGAAATAATTAGCGTAAAACAGCCAATTATCATACCTGCCGTTGCTAATTCTAGTAGTATCTATTCTAGTAATGTCTATCTAAATCAACACACAAACACACACACACACACACACACACACACACACACACACACACACACACACACACAACTGTCCCATGTACAGCAACAGGAACAAAACAGAAATACCAATGAACCTGTAGTAAAAAGAAACTACACACTAGTGAAGAAAATCTAAAAAGCGTGAATAACATACCAATTATTATGTCAATACATGTAGGAATGGGCGAAAATAAACTGTGGGACGATTAAACCTCGTGTGACATAAGATATTTGAAGCAGAGCTGTTTGAAAGTTGTGACAGAACATGCGTGTTTAACATGCACTGGAAGACTACATTCACAAGGAGCTTGTCATGGGCTGCTACAGGTCAGTGTTCGCATGAGTCACGGGGTTTTCCATATCTGCTGAGTTTTATTTCCAGTTACCCATGGAAGGAAAATCCCTACAATCAGTGTTTATCAGTCAAGCATGACTTTGGCACCAGTGGCTGTTACAGTGTGGTCAGTCACTAGCATGCCACTCTGAGAGACCAGTGAGCCCGTTACTGTCTTGGGGCATAATTATACATTCCCACTCTGTGGAGCAAATCACTTGAAGTGGGTTCTATGTAGGCGAACATGACTCGAAAGTATGTGACTACCCCTGTCTTATTGGCTCTTGGAAACACACGCAAGCTAAGGCTCACTGATCACCGGCCCCCATAGTGTAGTGATTATAAGCACTTCAGACCATGGACCAGGAGACCCGGGTTCAAGTCCCAGATGAGGCAAGCGGGATTTTCCTAATTCGGTCGGCTCCAACCCAGAGCGCGTGTGCTATGGCCCCAATGGGGATGCTGTTGCCACACAGCCAAGATTCACCCACTTCACAGGTGCGACTTGGTATGACACGTCTTATGATGTGGATG
Source organism: Batillaria attramentaria (assembly GCA_018292915.2). NCBI lineage: Eukaryota > Metazoa > Mollusca > Gastropoda > Batillariidae > Batillaria > Batillaria attramentaria. The sequence continues at coordinate 355,775 of JACVVK020000373.1, forward strand.
ATTACACGGCCGGTACAGCAGGTGCCGTAGTTCCAGGGCCTGGTTAACGCCAGGATATTTATGACAGAAGCATGGAATGCGGCCCTGTCCCACAGTCCCAAACCACATGGACCTCCATAGCATCATCTTACCATCATCCTCCTCTCCATCATCATGCATAATCAAAATTGCCCCACCTCTGAGCCCTCCATGGATTCCACCCAGGACCTGGGAGGAACACCACTGGAGCTGGCAAAAGAGTTGGGGCAGCAAAAAAAAGGGAAAAAGAAAAGAAAAGAAGATTTACTGATCTATATATTACACTAACATTTAGACACCTGAAATGCAGGGAACTATAGTCACGCTACGTACTGCCTCTTTTGCTCCTGTGCTGACTGTCGTTTCTTGATGTGCATCACAAGATCCGGGTTTCCACCTTCGCTCAAAATCCTCCTGCGTACCTCCTCCTCTGCCTCTTTTTCCTTGTCCTCAGCTGCCTTGTCGCGAGCTCGAATGGCTCGCAGATTCTCCTGGAAATTTAGAGAAAACAGTTAACATGAAACTTGTGGACACAGACACACACAGACAGATGCACACAGGGACTCAGAGATACACACCCAGACGGACACTCAGACAGACAGACACACACACACACATACACATGTGCATAAGCATGCATGCACTCACACACATACTTATGGCCCCCAAAAGACAAGAATACTGTTCTGTAGACATGTTTCTAAAAACAGCATGGAGAACGGTAGACATACGTCATAACCAAAGTATTTAAGGATGAACAGAAGCACTGCCAGACACACAGACAAATTTGGCATCCCAGTACCCAATTACACCCAATTTATTCAAAATTACAACGCTGACACTATGAAATCAACAACAACAAAAACAGTCCAGAAGCACTAGACCTACCCTGTTGGTCGTGATGTCATCTTTCAACTTCACCAGCATGTCCATTTTGCGCTGCATGTCCGCCTGGTATCGCTCCTCTGCTGTTCGCTGTCGCTGGCGCATCCTAGGGTTAAATGTCACACTCAGGTAATTTGCATATAGCACAAAACTAATTTGTTTAATCACAATCACACTTTGATGATACATGCACGATAATCACAGAATTACAGATGATACACACACACAGTAATCACAGAATTATTATGGACACGAAACTGTGGTTGCTACTGGCTGGCCCATCTGTATCTTCTAGTGTTGACCGATGAATTACGTATACATGTACGTACAAAACACAAATACAGGTAAAATACTAGCAATCCAGTTAGCTGCCTCTTGCTTTACGTAAATGTATCTGTCATTGTTGGCCAGAGCTGTGAAGATACAGCATGCTATTGAGGCTGTCAAGGCTTTGGGGGGGGGGGGGTATCTCCTGGTATGGTAACCTCCTAGCACAACAACTGTCACTTTCTGGCAACAGTGAAAGAATCCCCTTAAGACAGAGTGTGGTTGCCCAAAGGGCAGATTAAATGAAAACGGCCGCACACAGACCCGTCTCATTTAAAGGGTAAGACCCTGGGGCAGTGTTCACCACCACCACTGACAATATAAACTGTCTAAAAACAGGAACCAGCTGACAGAAGCGAATGAAAACTTTTTCTTCCTCTTTCGTAAGTGCCAAAGGTTGAGAGATTCACTTTTCTAGTGTTTTGTTGAGGTACTTGCTGGCTCGCTCGTGGCTGCGATCCGCGTCCTCGATGGCTTGCCTGTGTCTTGCTTCTTGCTCTTTCAGATCCTCTGCTCTCAGCCTATGGAATCAAAACCAGCCTGACATCAACCCCACAACAATGCATGTACAGACATCTACTGCTCAATATGATGAGCTTTTCACTTTCTTTGAAGATCACCTGGCAATCTTGGTTATTCCTCTTTGTGTCTTTATTTCTTATCATAGTTGGAGCATTGAAAACTTCAGAAATTAATAAAGTGAATTAGTTAACTGGATTAATTTCTGAAGGGGGGTGGGGAGGGTGGATAAGGGAGGGGGGAGGGTTGAGGAGCTAGGGGTTGAGGGGGCGCGAAGGAGAGGAATGACGTATGGTAGTACAGGTAGCCACCTGTAACACTGCTACTATATTTTTTTTTTTTTTTTTTTTGTTGCCCCAACTCTTTGCCAGCTCCAGTGGTGTTCCTCCCAGGTCATGGGTGGAACCCACGGAGGACTCGGAAGCTGGGACAATTTTTATTATGCATGATGATGGAGATGAGGATGATAGTAAGATGATGCTATGGAGGTCCATGTGGTTTGGGACTGCGGGACAGGGCCGCATTCCACGCTTCCTGTCATAAATATCCCGGCATTAACCAGGCCTGGGAACTACGGCACCAGCGGTGCCGGCCGTGTAATCATCCACATCATAAGACGTGTCATACGAAGGGAAGCACCCCCAAAGTCGCACCCGTGAAGTGGGTGAAGCTCGGCTGTGTGGCAACAGCCTCCCCATTGGGCCCATAGCACACCCGCTCTGGGTAGGAGCCGACCTAGGTATGAAAAATCCCGCTTGCCTCGGCTGGGATTCGAACCCGGGTCTCCCGGTCCATGATCCGAAGTGCTAACCACTACACTACGGGGGCCGGTACTGCTACTATATTTTGGATTTCCTGTGTCTGTCACTGTTCAGAAGTCACAACCCCGTGGTAAATGCATGAGTAATTCACGCCTACACACACCGCAAACTGCACAGCAAAGATACTGCTCCACTTCAGAACACAAAATCAAGAACAAACCTGGCGCTTTTTGCCATGTTCCTGCCCGCCTGCCTGGCAAGACTCTGCTCCTTGTAGAGGCGGTGGAGCGCGGCCTCTGTCTTGTCCTTAGCCAGAATCTGTTCCTGCCGCAGCAGCTCGTCCTCCGCCAGTATGAACTTGCCTCGCTCTACCTCTACCACTGCCAGATCATACCTGGGAGAAGGCGGCACGTTTTGAACTGAATAAAGTCTATTTTACATGAATAAAAAGTGGAAGCTATACAGCCTCTTTCAGAAATCTCACCTTCTCAAACGCTCAACTGCTGAAGAAAGTTTGTGCGAGCAACACCACCAAAATCATGTCAGTACACAGTTCATGTACCATGGTGGATAAACACATTTAATGCCATGTAAGTTATGCAGGAAAGTACTCCTCTGCCCAGCAATCATCAGTACTGTATTGATCTTCCTCTCCAATGTGGAAATATGACATTTTCCTCATCTATCCAACAGTGCATAAGGGCTGAGTGCTTTCACCTGCAAAATATCCAAACGCAATAAAAATAAAAATAAATCTTGTACACACTCTGCCTGGTCCAGACGATCTCGGATCTTCGTTTCCAGTTTCTGTTCCTCCTCCAGCTCCTTACAAATGCGGTCATGTGCTGCTCTCAGCCGATAGATTGCTGACCTAGGGTAAAAAAGCAAAACAAACAAAAATACCACCATCACACACTGCAGAGGTTGGGAAATTAACTCTCAATCGATCACTCACCTTCAAATCATACGCAGAAGTACAATGGCCGATGTAAGTATCATTTCTAAATGTTTTTTTTTTTTTTTTTTTTTTTTTAGTGTGTGTGTGTGTGTGTGTGTGTTCAAGTTCAAGTTCAACTTTATTCATCCCTCATGGGGCAATTAAATGTTCGGACGGGCTCTAAAATAAACAAAACAAAGTTTAAAAACGTGGAGAGCCCGTCCAGCCTGTCGCCACCAGCACAGCGCCAGTGTGTGTGTGTGTGTGTGTGTGTGTGTGTGTGTGTGTGTGTGTGTTTTAGCAAGCAAAAACTAGACTGTCAAGAGACAATAATCTCTGACTGATGACAAAAGGTAAATCACATTGCATCATCACTATAGCTGCACATTTATTTTTATTTTAGTCTGAATTTGTGTGTGTGTGTAAAGGGTGCTAATTAGAGCTTGTTGAGGGAGAGGGACCATATAAGTATTTGTTATTATCATTCTTATTATCATTACAATGATGACTTACTGGTTGCCTGCTGACTCTTGCTCCTGTATCTGCCCAAACACTGAGTCCCGCTCACTCTCCAGATGGTGCATGTGGGCACGACACTTTTTCAGTTCTTCCCTGAAAGTGAAATGTACAGTCTCAGGTTCAAGCCAAAAGCAACAGCCTGGTGTATCCAAGTAAACCACTTGAATCCTAGCAGAAAGACTGAGAAGCACCAAGTAAATGCAACATTTAAAGTTGTGATATATGTATTGTTTATGAAAGTGAATCATACAGATATACAGTATTGTGACCGTCCCCCGCAAACTGAGTCACAAGTACGTGTACTGCACCTGACCTTCATTGCGCTGGCAGCCAAAAGTAGGTGTGTGAGGCTGGATTGGTTGATTCTGAGTTTCACTTGATTTGGATTCTTCAACCATTTTTCTATTATGAGCTTTAATATTTTCGTCAGATTAAGTGTAGAAATACTTTAATTTAGCTAATACTAGTTGCTGAAAGAACACTCTACCACAATGTTTCAAGTTTCTTTTTCATTTTCTGGATAATTGTGATCTGGGGGGTACCTGTCTAAGAATGACTGTAACATTGCCTAAAATCATCACGAAGAAAAAACCCATTACACGAACGGAAAGAGCTATTGGTCTACTTTCTGTTGATACCTATACCTTAAAAATAGCCAAATGGTCACTTGAACTCATTTTATGGTGGACAGCTAGTCTATGATTAAAAATACAGGAACAGTTGGGCGGAGGAGTCAAGACGGAGAGGACTGAGGAAGTGTACCTGGTCTTGTCGACTACATAGTTGGCATGTTTGACCTTCTCAGCCATTTGGTTGAGGTGACTCCGGAGGTGGATCATGCGGATCTGCTCCTGCCAGTTGATCCGCTCCTGAGGGGTTTCTGGGTACTCCTGTGGCTTACTGGAATAAGTTAACACACCACTCAACAACAAATGTCACTGCCATTCACTATACTGCGCCACAGTTAGCACATGCGAGTGCTTTCTTTCAGTGACAGTTTTAGTTTTCTAACCCAAAGCATTTCGGACACACTGCAAAATCATACCCTGCACTGCCCCTTTTTAAATGCACCTGAAAACCTACCCTATCTTCCAAGCCTTTACAGTGAACTGGTTTTACTGCTACATCTGTGTGTGTGTGTGTGTGTGTGTGTGTGTGTGTGTGTGTGTGTGTGTGTGTGTGTGTGTGTGGTCTTTAGTGCTCAAAGCACCCCAACCCCAAAATCACATGATATACAAATGTAAATAAGCTGAAATGGTGGTTGTCATACAGTTTTGGTGATACACCACATACCGAGTGTCATGTTCACATGACTTGTTAGATCAGCTTTTGAAATCTGCATACTGTGTTGCTTGTGACAAGAAATGCCACATATTATATCGCCAAAAGTACACAACACTGACCAGCGCATATTCGGTAAAGACATCCAAAAGAAGAGACAAGAAACAGAAATATTTGCATGCATGAAACAAGGGGTACATGAAAGACTAATAACCTGCACTGTAAAAAAACTGCCAACATTTACTGCAACAGTCAGAGACAAGAAAATAAATGAAAAACAAGCTGAACTCACTCAATAACACTCTCCTCTTCTTCCTCCTCGTTATCAGTGCTGAAATCAAGGTCATCTCCATCATCATAGTCCAAGATGTCGTCATCATCGTCAATCGCAAACTCCATAATGTTCTCCTCTGCCATCGTCTCAGCCATGGTGGTGGTATACAGAGTTGGACTGAAGCAGGAGAAAGAAAATACTACTGTCTGGGTATGGCTAGCCCACGCAAATCCGTGTGACCCATTTTGGACCAGAAAAACAAAGAAATGAACGAACCGTTTATGTAACCTGCAAGCCGTACTGTCATACGTACACTCCGAGGTTTTCTTCCTTTTGATTTCTTGGACCAAATCGTCAGGTCAGTTTCACAGCAGTGATAAATCCGACTGAAATGCCTGCGGTATCTAATCAGTGTTCAATGTACAGAAGCTAAACATTACAGAAAATACCTGTCTGCGTCTATGTGAACGTTGGTATGGCCAATGAAGGCGCATGTGCGAAAGAAGCCTATCTAAACGCACGCCGGGTGACTGAGCTTCAAAAACTCTGTTTACAATCCGCCATGTTCGTGGCAACGAAATCTCGCGTTTTCTCGTACTCGCAAACCAAAACATCGTAATCCACATCATTTGAAATTTCGTTCGGGATGAAAACGTTTGATTACTGGCGCAAAAAAACAACAACAAACAAACCCAAAACTTAGCAATTTGATGGTGGAATGTGTAAAAAATAGGAACATTTGCGGAAAAACAGGAGGGTTTTTTGGATCCTAAGTGGCTCCGTGGATCGCAAATAAGGAGCCCCGATGGCACTGAGGATCATGGCGGCTGTGACAGTCACGTAGCTGAAAAATCGAGGTCATACGCTGTTCCAGACTCAAGATGTTGGGAGGAGAACTGTGCTGGCGACCTGTTTGAGATTATAACTGTTATGTGCTATGACCCATCATACTGTGACCCGCCAGTCAGCGGCAAGGGGAATCCCTGAACTGGCTGCTGTTTGTTGGCCGCATGACAAATACACATAGTTTACCGAGGTGCACGTTAACTCTCCCCATGCTAAGAGTTTTTAACATGATTGCTTCCCTTTGACCGATAGAAACCCGGTTTGCTGGCGCAGTATTTAGTTCAAGTTTATGATTTCACGACAGAATAAAATAGAAAGTTGCCGGCAATCCCGTAAATAGGACCTCTGCAGCAAAACTGACTGACGTCACGTTGTGAACATGAGGTCACCGAACGTGAGTGTGTGTGTGTGTGTGTGTGTGTGTGTGTGTGTGTGTGTGTGTGTGTGTGAGGGGGGGGGGTGAATTTAGCGTTCTTTTCCACCACGTATGGGTGGTAGGCCCCTATCAAAGACAGGGCAATGAGAAAACGGCCAGCACAAATCAGTATTCTGCCCCAGCCGGCCGGAACTCGGATTCACGACCCGGCCTCGCTAGCATTGAACTGAAGTCCCGGCATCGCTCCCCAGCATGGAGAGAACTAGATGACTGGTGCACTGCCGATTGAAAGTCTGCAAATGATTTCATTTGATTGAATGCACGTTGCCATAACATGATCGTCTAGTTAGTAGATTCAGTTTTAGGTAAACCCGTTACATTAGGTTTTGAATTAAATTCATCAGTCAAATTCTCCACCTTAACGTCCATTTTCGATCCCATGCACTATTTTTGCACTGTATATAGTCATACGACTTCAAAAAGGGATAAGAAAAGCCTCCCCGTTTCATCTTGGGAGTCTTCATGTAATGTGAGAAAAACCCCTACCCAGCTCTCATGCCTAGCGTCCCATTTTTGGGACGCACCTTATAGCCGGCCGTGCGGCTAACTTCTAGAATTTTTCACAATTAATGTTCATTTTGCATTAGATGAAATGAGTTTTAAGTACTTTTACGAAAAATAAAAATTCAGGGCATTAATGGGTTAAATTTGGAGTTCTGAGTGAAGAGTGCGTGCGGAATTAGTGGTAGTGTACTTTACAGGCCGCTGAGCGACGTCCGAACACAAACACATCCATACACTCAGACTCGCTCCCGTGCACACGCAACAAAGAAAGAAAACACGCAGCACTCCCTTTCATACACACTGCAGGCTGACATGCAAACCATGACAAAGAGGAGTCGGAAGTTTCTGTTCTTATTATTCTTATTATTAAACAAAAATTAGAAAATAAAGAGAGGTAGACAATATTTCCGAACCTCTGTAATTCTGAAGCACGCGGCCAAAAACGAACAATCAGGTTCGTGTGGTGATGGCAAATAAACAAAGAAAAAAAAAATGAAACTACACGGGGTACGATACAAATACAAATCCACACTAGTAATAATATCCTTGATGGTACTGATGGTGCTGATGACCCAAAGAGAAGAACAATGGCGGCACAGGGGTATCCAAATAAAAACGGTCGGCTGTCTGCTTATACTAATTTCAGTGCTGCTTTTATACATTTTTCCTTCCTCTGCCTGTGCCCGCGCACGTGTGGGATTACGTGGGTCAGCCCTCTGTCACTCAAAATTGCGGTACTGTGTACTTAACAGGCCGCTGAGCGACCGAAAACAAAGCATCAAAACTGTGCATTTACGCAACTTTTCCTGAATCACACTATTACTACCGACACAAATAATCTTACAGAAAGATTTTACATAAAAACATTCAGAACAAAAATGCAGCTTCTCTACAGGGGAATGTCCAGGCCAAAATAACACTTCATAATCGTCAGGAGAAATCAGATGGACAATTTACCGTGGCATGGAGACCATGCCACTTTAGAGTTAGTTATGGTGATAATAAGAGTGAAACAGTGACAAAATCGTTCATTTATACGCAAACAGTAGTTTTTTTTAATGTCAATGAAACCAACTGCGGCCCAAGTTTCACACATCGGATCAGCCTACGTATACACACGTTATGCCATGAAATACAGTACTGCACGTGAAACAGACCAAACCCTACTGCAAAGCGTCACAATACCCTTTCTACAAGTCCCCGTCAACTGGACCCCAAGGTAAACACAACAGCATACTCTATCACGATCATTGTGTGACATCTCATCATGACGCATCTTGATAAACCAACTACAGACATCCCTCTTTGCTACAGTAGGAAAACACATATAAATCTTCGCTTTCACAGATCACAAATGATTGTCAACAACTGTTTTTGGGAACCTCGTGTTTCTTTTTTTTCTGAGGTAGACATGACTGCTTTACTCTGCTCGTCACAACAGCCACTTTCTTTCACATCTTTATCATCATACCCTCTCTCATCCACAAGCTGTTTAAAGTATTCTTTTTCCAAAGTGTCTTCGTCCACTGATCAAACGACGGAGCTATTTTCCGCGAGGAGGATCCGTGAAACCGGTACACGCTTCCTGTAGACCACGTGTATCGTAGTCCATGCCTGCTGCACATGGTGAGAGAACTGGTTCAAATTTGTGATGTCTTTGCATGTGTGTTTGTGTGTTGCTCCAATCAAGAACTGTTGTAGGGGTGGGCCTAGGCAAAAACAAGCCTGATAGTGATTTTATCTGTCAATCGCTCCTCCGTTTAGTGTCACACGCACAGACTGAAGCACCACCTTCCCCTGTTACTGTCCTATTTCTCAAAGCAGCCATGGACTGGCTCCTGACCCACTCACATCGTTGTAGCTGTGGTAGTTGTCGTGCCCTGTACGATAGGTAGGTGTATTGTCGTGGGCGGTACAAACAGCTGTGTCTGGCTGTTGTTGCGTCCCATGTTGCGCTGCTCGCTGTCTCCGTGCACCTGCCCGAATGGTTTTCTTCGCCACTGACCGAAGTGGTGAAATGGCGCCGTGCCCAGTTGAGCAGAAGCCAGACGAAGGATGAGGACTAAAATTGTCGCCCTCTCCTGTCGACTTTCATGATGTGACACGGTGCTCGTTTAGTAGAGTGGTTAGGACTGGTGTTACAGCAGCTGGGAGGCCAGTTACCGACTGCCATGCTGACAAAAGTACACGCTTTTCAAGTAAGTTCTTTCGGCAGCTGTAAAAAAAAAAGCATGTTATCATTCACCAAGGAGTAGCCTGTAGGAGACAGAATAATAAAATGACACATACAAAACAACATTACTAAGCATGCATGAAAGCGCCCCTCCCCAACACACAAAGAAGTACCAATTGTCAATAAAAAGTCCCTATCCATTTCAAGGAGTGCACACAACAAAGACGTCGTCCAACTCAATTTCAAGGAGTGCAGATATATGAAGAACACGCCTGTCTCCATTTCAAGAAGCGCAGGCCGATGTCAAGAAAACATCTCGGTTCAGTTTTAAGGATAACAAGAAACGTCCATTCCAATTTTAAAGAGTACACACATCAATCCCTCCTCCCCATTTCAATAGAGGGCATATGTCAAGAACAGGCTCATCTCTATTTCAAGGAGTGCATAAATGATGTCAAGAAAACATCCACCTCATTTCAAGGAGTGCATATATTACGAAAACGTAAACCTCAAGTGCTACGGGTGCAAATATCAAGAGAAGGCCAGAAAGGCGGCCGGCCCAGACACGGGCCGCCTGCTCCACTACTTGCGCGGAGGCCGGAACTGCCCCCCCCCCCCCCCACCCCGCTTTCCAGCCGCTGTTTCAGGAGTCTGTGGACTCGGGACTGTGGACTGACTGAACTAAATCACTACAGACCGGTGGCCCTCACCCTACTTCCCATGAAGTGTCTGGAGAGACTGGTCCTGAACAGGTTGCTGCCCCTAATTAGGGACAAACTTGATCCGCACCAGTTCGCGTAAGGGTATGGGCGGAGTGTTGAGGGTGCAGTAGCCACTCTGCTTCACTTACTGACTAGTCACCTCGACAAACCTGGAACCTACTCTTGGGTGCTATTTATGGACTACTCCAGTGCCTTTAATACGATCCAGAGGCACAAAGTGTTAGACAAGCTCCAAGCCCTTCAGTTACTGCGTGCGTTTATTCACTGAGTGCACAGTTTCCTCAGCGACCGGCCGCAGTGTGTCAAAGTGGGCAACAGTCAATTAAGTTAAACCAACAGCCTCGCACCGCTGATCGAGCGTGTGTTGGGCAGAAAGACGCGTGCAGTCTTGAGTGACCCCTCCCACCCGCTTAACTCCAATTTTGAACTTTATCCTTCGAAGAGACGTTTTCGCTGCCCAACATGCAACTAAAATCGTTTTAAAAATTCCTTTCTGCCACAAGCGGTTCAGTTACTGAAGAGGTCCAAAAGACCCCCCCCCCCCTCAGAGGTGGACATGTAGACACACACATCTCCTTTTGTCAAGAAAGAACTTACATGTTAAGGAGTACATAATTGATGTCAAGAAAACGTCCATCTCTACTTCAATAAGTGTATCTGATGTCAAGAAAATATTAATCTCTGCTTCGCGGAGTACCGATATCAAGAAACGTCAATCGCCACTCAAAGAAAGCGCACATCATGCCCCCGTCTCCATTAGGAGTGCATAACTCACGCCAAGAAAACGTTCAACACTTCAAGGAATGCATAATTTAAATGTCAGAAACCCCCCACCCCACCCCCACACTTGAAGAAGTGCAATGTCATGACAGCCCCACCCCCCACCCCCGAGCATGAAGTAGTCTGTACGTCAAGAAACACACCCCCCCTTTTCAAAACGCGCCAATCTTCATTTCAAAGAGTACAGACAACAATCTCTCCTCCCTATTTCAAAGAGTGCATAGCGCATATGTCAAGACCCCTCCCCCCGCCCCTTCCCAAGAAGTGGGTATGTCTCCTTTTCAAGGAATGAAAATGTCAAGAAAGCCCAGGTGAATCTCTGTGTAACATCCACATCCATTTTAAGAAGTGCTGACGTCAAGATAACATTCGTTTCCAAGCAAACGCCCCTCCTCCCCGTACCCCAGCACTTCAACTGAAGGCGTACAGAGGTCACGAAAACGACCATCCCCATCTCGCGGAGTGCATGTACTACAAAAATGCAAATCTCCATTGCTAGGGGTGCAAATATCAAGAAACGGCCTAATTTAATTTCAAGGACTTCGGGCACATTTCAAGAAATTTAGAATACGTATATCTCCATTTCAAGGAGTGCCGATGTCCAGGAAACGCTCATCTCCTTTTCAAGGACGCCAGATAGCAAGAAAGTGCCCATCTCCATTTCAAGGAGTGCAGATATAAAGAAAATTCCAGCTCCATTTCAAGGCTTGAATGTGTAAAGGACACGCCAATGACCATTGTTAAGAAGTGCAGATGTCAAGACAACACTCCCCGCACCCTTTAATCCAAAGGGATGTAAATGTCAAGGGTGGGTGGGTGTTTGGGGGTTTAACCTCCTTTTCCACCACATAGGGTGACATCAAAGACGGGGCAACGATGAAAAAGCCAGCACAAATATTTGACCGCAGCCGGGATCGAACTCACGACCCGAGCATTAGAAGTCCAACGCTCTACCATTCGACCACCCCGGTTCCGTGTAAATGTCAAATCACATCAACCTCCCCGCATACATTTCCAGGAGCGCATATGTCAAAATGCGCATCATCTGTTCTCCACTTTAAGGGAAAAGCATATCATCCCTCACTCCAACCCAAGCACACTGCAAGACGTGCGTAGCCGCGAATTAGTCTTTGTTGTTTGTGCGGCGTTAAGCGAGTGTGAGTTTTTAGGGCATAAAGCCGCGCAAGCCACAAAGACTAATTCGCGGCTGAGTGTGCCTGCACTACATGAAAAAAACAAAAATGTAACGTTGGACAAAGGATGCAAACTGGTCTACGGGGCAATACAGACCTAGGACATGCAGGAGACGCTGCACCTTCATGCTAATTTCTCGAACTCCCGGTTACCAAAAAGCGTAGAAAACAAATGACAATTACAACTAGGTAAAACAAAGATAAATACTGAGCGCATATACAGCAAATATTGCAACTTATGATCTCCTAGGGTGCGGCGTTAAGCCTTAAATAACTAACAAACATACATCAAGAAGTGCGGATGTCAAGAAAACGTCCGTACATTTCAATGAGAACGGGTATCAAGAAAACCTCAACTCCACTTGAAGGAAAACACGTAATAATGAAACACCACCTTCTCTCCAGGAGTGCACAACTGGTGTCAAGAAAACGTCCCACTCCATTTCAAGGAGTGTATAACTGGTGTCAAGAAAAAGCCCATCTCCGTTTCAAGGAGTGCATAATTGATGTGAAGGAAACGCCCATCCCCATTACACACACACACACACGTAATGCATAATTAATGTCAAGAGAACATCCATCTCTGCTTCAAGGAGTACAGATACACGAAAAAAAGTCAATGTGCGCTAGAAGAAAAACACATATCATGCCCTCCCCCCCCCCCCCCCCCCATTAAGGAGTGTATACTGTAATTGTAAAGAAAACATCCCTCTCCATTTCAAGGAGTGCATAACTGATGTCAAGGAAACGGCCATCTCCATTTTAAGGAGTTCGTATGTCAAGAAAGCGCAGCTTCTTTCCACGCCCCAGCACTTAAAGGAGTACAGAGGTCATGAAAACAACCATCTCCATATCAAGGAGTGCATATTATACGAAAACGCGAATGGCCATAGTTATGTAAAATATCAAGCAAAGGCCTCTTCCGAATTCAGTAAGTGCGGGCAGATTTCAAGAATACGTCAATCTCCATTTCAAAGAGTGGAGATGTCAAGGAAACACTCATCTCCATTTCAAGGCGTGCATATGTTAAGGACACCCTAAATCTCCATTACAGGAAGTGCAGATTTTAAGCGCTCACCACACCCCATAACCTCATGAGTTGTAAATGTCAAGAAAGCGCACCCCCCCCCCTCCCCCCCCCCCCCACCATTTCAAGGAGTGCAGATGTCATGAAAGTGCATCATCATCTGTTCAACTTGAAGGAAATCACATATCATCCCCCCCCCCCCCCCCACCCATGCACACTTCAAAGATGATAAATGATGTCAAGATAACATCCATCTCCATTTTAGGGAGTGCATAATTGAGTGGAAAATGTCAATATATAAGCTTATTTCTGTACTGATTTGATATATGTACAGAAAACGTCAATCTCCCCCCATCGCACACACACTTCAAGGAGTGTGAATGTCAAGAAAGCGTCCATGTCCATTTCAAGTACAAATATCAAGAAAACGTCAACTCCACTAAGAGAAAGCACACATCATGCCCTCCGCTCCCCACCCCCACCCTCCCCAAGAAGTGCATAACTGTCAAGAAAACGTCCCTCTCCACTTAGAGAAAGCACACATCATGCCCTCCGCTCCCCACCCTCCCCAAGGAGTGCATAACTGTCAAGAAAACGTCCCTCTCCATTTCAGGGAGTGCATAATTGATGTCTATCTCTGGAGTAAATCTCATCTTGAAAGAAAGCACATATCAGGCCCCCCACGTCAACACACACCTCAAGGAGTGTGTGTCAAGAAAACACCCGTCCCCATTTCAAGGAGTGCAAAATTGATGCCAGGCAAACGCCCATCTCCATTTCAAGGAGTGCTTACTTGATGTCATAGAAACATCCATCTCCATTTGAAGGAGTGCATATTTGACGTCAGGAAACGCCCATCTCCATTTGAAGGAGCGCATAATTGACGTCCGGAAAACGCCCATCTCCATTACAAGGAGTACATAACCAATGTCAAGAAAACATCCATCTCCATTTAAAGGAGTGAATAATTAATGTCCACCTTTGTGTAAAGGAGTAAATATCAATCTCATTTTGGAGGAAAGCATGTGTTACGTCACTCCACCCCACTCCCCTCCCAACACACACACACACACACACACACACACACACACCACACACACACACACACACACACACACACACTGAAAGGAGTGCGTATGTCAAGAAAGCGCAGCTTCTTTCCACGCCCCAGCACTTAAAGGAGTACAGAGGTCATGAAAACAACCATCTCCATATCAAGGAGTGCATATTATACGAAAACGCGAATGGCCATAGTTATGTAAAATATCAAGCAAAGGCCTCTTCCGAATTCAGTAAGTGCGGGCAGATTTCAAGGAGTACATATTATTTGATGTCATGAAAACGCCCATCTCCATGTCAAGGGGTGCATAATTAATGTCCATCTCTGCTTAAAAGAGTAAATATCAAGAAAACATCAATCTCCACTTGAAGGAAAGCACATATCATGCCCCCCCCCCCGACTCTTTGAGGAGTTAGCGTGTGAAGAAAATGTCCATCACAATTAACAATGAGCACGTAACTGATGTCGGGATGTTAGGAAATCATCCGTCTCTATTTCAATGAGAGCATAACAGATGTCAAGAAACCGTCCATCTCTGCTTCAAGGAGTACAGATACCACGAACACTAAATCCCCCCCTCCCCCGACACACACTTCGAAAAAGGGCATTCCATTTCAAGGACTGCAGATTTCAAGAAAGGCATGTATCAAGGTGGGTGGGTGTTTGGGGGTTTAACGTCCTTTTCCACCACATAGGGTGATATCAAAGACGGGGCAACGATGAAAAAGCCAGCACAAATATTTGGCCCCAGCCGGGATCGAACTCACGACCCGAGCATTAGCAGTCCAACGCTCTACCATTCGACCACCCCGGCTCCCCTAAACAAGAAAACGTCGATCTCCACGAGAAGGAAAGCACATTTTTTTTTCTTTTCTTTTTGCCAGCTCCAGTGGTGTTCCTCCCAAGTCATGGATGGAATCCATGGAGGGCTCGAAAGCTGGGGCAATTTGATTATGCATGAGGATGGAGATGAGGATGGTAAGATGATGCCATGGTGGTCCGTGTGGTTTGGGACTGCAGGACAGGGCCGCATTCCACGCTTCCCGTCATAAATATCCCGGCGTTCACCAGGCCCGGAAACTACAGCACCTGCAGTGCCAGCCGTGTCATCCACATCATAAGACATGTCATACCAAGGGAAGCACCCCCAAAGTGGGTGAATCTCGGTTGTGTGGCAACAGCCTCCCCGTCGGGCCCATAGCACACCCGCTCTGGGTAGCAGCCGACCTAGGTAGGAAAAATCCTGCTTGCCTCGGCTGGGATTTGAACCTGGTCCATGGTCCGAAGTGCTAACCACTACACTACAGGGGCTGGAAAGCACATTTCATGCCCTCCCTCCCCCCTCCCCCCCCCACACACACACTCTTCGAGGACTCGGAGTGCGTGTGTCAAGAAAATGATCATCACAATTTCAATGAGCACATAACTGATGTCAGAAAAACATATCAATTTCAATGAGAGCATAAATGTCAAGAAACCACCCAAAGGAGTGCGTGTGTAAAAAAAAAATGCCCATCTCCATTTCAAGGAGTGTGTAACTGATGTCAGGAAAACATCCAACTCCATTTCAAGGAGTACATATTTGATATCAGGAAACGCCTTTCTCCATTTCAAGGAGTGCATTTATATAACTGATGTCAGAAAATAGTCCATCTCCATTTCAAGGGGTGCGTAACTGATGTCAGGAAAACACCCATCTCCATTTCAAGGAGTACATATTTGATGTCAGGAAACACCCACCTCCACTTCACGGCGTGCACAATTAATGCCAGGAAACGCCCATCTCCATTTCACGGAGTGCACAATTGATGCCAAGAAAATGCCCATCTCCATTTCAAGGAGTGCATAACAGATGCCAAGAAAACACCCATCTCCATTTCAAGGAGTACATATTTGATGTCAGGAAACGCCGATCTCCATTTCAAGGAGTGCACAATTGATGCCAGGAAAACGCCCATCTCATTTTGAAGGAAAGCGTGTATTAGACCCCCCCCCCTCTCCACAAAGGAGTGCATGTGTCTCCATTACAAGGAGTACATAACTGACGTCAAGAAAACATCCATCTCAATTTAAAGACGTGCATAATTAATGTCCATCTCTGCGTACAGGAGCAAATATCAAGAAAATGTCAATATCATTTGAAGCAAATCATGTATCATCCCCCCCCCCCCACACACACACAAAGGATTGTGTGTGTCAAGAAAACGGCAATCTCCATTTCAAGGAGTGTGTAACTGATGTCAGGAAACCATTCATCTCCGTTTCAAGGAGTACATATTTCATGTCAGGAAACGCCAATCTCAATTTTAAGGAGTGCAGAATTGAAAAAGCCCATCTCCATTTCAAGGAGTGCATATCTGATGTTAGGGAAAAACCCATCTCCATTTTAAGGAGTGCATAACTGATGTCAGGAAAACATTCATCTCCATTTCAAGGAGTACATATTTCATGTCAGGAAACGCCAATCTCCATTTAGAGAAGTGCACAATTCATGCCAAGAAAACGCCCATCTCCATTTCAAGGAGTACATATTCCATGTCAGGAAACGCCAATCTCCATTTTAAAGAGTGAATAAATGATATCATCCCTCACTCAAACCCAAGCACACTGCACGAAGTGCGTAGCCGCGAATTAATCTTTGTTGCTTGCGCGGCGTTAACCCCTAAATAACAAACACACATACATCAAGAAGTGCGGAAAGTGTCAAGAAAACGTCCATGCATTTCAAGAACGGATATCAAGAAAACCTTAACTCCACTTGAAGGAAAGCACGTAATAATGACACACCACCTCCTCTCCAGGAGTGCACAACTGGTGTCAAGAAAACATCCCGCTCCATTTCAAGAAGTGCATAACTGATATCAGGAAAACATCCATCTCCATTTCAAGGAGTAAATATTTCATGTCAGGAAACGCCCATCTCCATTTCAAGGAGTGCACAATTGATGCCAAGAAAACGCCCATCTCTGTTTCAAGGAGTGCATAACTGATGTCAGGAAGACACCCATCTTCGTCACAAGGAGTGCGAAACTGATGTCAGGAAAATGCCCATCTCTATTTCAAAGAGTGCATATGTCAAGGACATGCCAATCTCCATTAAAAGAAGTGCAGATGTCAAGACAGCGCTCATACACCCCTTACAGGTAAGAGGAAGGGTGTGTCAAAAGGGTGCATTCTCCTCCTCCCTTCACCCCTCCCATTTCAAGGCGTGCATATGCCAACAACACGCCAATCTCCATTACAAGGAGTGTATAACCGATGTCCATGGCGATTTCAAAGAGTGCATAATTGATGCCAAGAAAACGCCCCTCTCTATTTCAAGGAAAGCATAAGTGATGTCAGGAAACGGACATCTCCATTTTAAGGAGTGCACAACTGATTTAAGGAAAACATCCATCTATTCCAAGGAGTACATATTTCATGCCAGGAATCGCCCATCTCCATTTCAAGTACATATTTGATGTCAGGAAACGCCCATCTCCATATCAAGGAGTGCACAAATGATGCCAAGAAAACGCCCATCTCCACTTCCAGGAGTACATATTTGGTGTCAGGAAAAAAACCCATCTCCATTTTAAGGAGTGCGTAACTGATGTCAGGAAAACATTCATCTGCATTTCAAGGAGTACATATTTAATGTCAGGAAATGCCCATCTCCATTTTAAGGAGTGCATAGCCGATGTCAAGAAAACATCCATCTCCATTTTAAGGAGTACATATTTGATGTCAGAAAACGTCATCTCCATTTCAAGGAGTTCTCAATTCATGCCAAGAAAACTCCCATCTCCATTTCATTGAGTGCATAACTGATGTTCGGAAAACACCCATCTCCATTTTAAGGAGGGCATAACTGATGTCAGGAAGACACCCATCGCCATTTTAGGAGTGCATAAATGATGTCAGGAAGACACTCATATCTATTTCAAGGAGTACATAACTGATGTCAGGAAAACACCCATCTCCATTTCAAGGAGTGCATAACTGATATCAGGAAAACATCCATCCCCATTTCAAGAAGTACACATTTGAAGTCAGGAAACGCCCATCTCCATTTCAAGGAGTGCACTACTGATGCCAAGAAAATGCCCATCTCCATTTCAAGGAGCCCATAACTGATGTCAGGAAAACGCCCATCCCTATTTTAAGGAGTTCATATGTCAAGGACATGTCAATCTCCCTTTAAAGAAGTGCAGTTGTCAAGACAGCGCTACCTCTTACCTGCAAGGGGTAAAAGTGTCAAGAGGGTGCATCATCCTCCCTCCACCCGCCCCCATTTCAACTCGTGCATACAACCATGACACACAAGTCTCATCGCACAGCCATCTCCATTGAGTGCATATTTGATGTCAGGAAAACATCCATCTCCATTTCAAGGAGTGCATATTTGATGTCAGGGAAACGCCCATGTCCATTTCAAAGAGTTACAATTAGTGCAGATGTCAAGACAGCGCTCACACTACCTCTTACCTGTAAGGGGTGTCAGTGTCAAGAGGGTTCATCTTCCTCCTCCTCCTCCCTCCACCCCTCCCCATTTCAAGGGCATGCATATGCCAACACCACGCCAATCTCCATTAAATGGAGTGCATAACTGATGTCAAGAAAATATCCATCTCCATTTGAAGGAGTGCATAATTAATGTTCATTTCTGCGTAAAGGAGTAAATATCAAGAAAACGGCCATCTCCGATTAAAGTAGTACATATTTGATGTCAGGAAATCGCCCATGTGTACAATTAATGTCCATCTCTGAGTAAATATCAAGACATCAATCTCATTTTGAAGGAAAGCAAGTATCATGCCCCCCCTCCCCCACCCACACACACAAAGGAGTGCATGTGTAAAGAAAACGGCCATCTCCATTTCAAGGAGTGGGTAACTGATGTCAGGAAAACATCCATGTCCATTTCAAGGAGTGTAAAATTCATGCCAAGAAAACGTCCATCTCCATTTCAAGGAGTGCATAACTTATGTTAGGAAAACACCCCATCTCCATTTTAAGGAGTGCATAACTGATATCAGAAAAACTTCCCTCTCCATTTCAAGGAGAACATATTTGATGTCAGGAAACGCCCATCTCCATTTCAAGGAGTGCATAACTGATATCAGCAAAACGCCCATCTCTATTTTAAGGAGTACATATGTCAAGGACATGCCTATCTCCATTAAAAGAAGTGCAGATGTCAAGACAGTGCTCACCCTACCTCTTACCTGTAAGGGGTGTAAGTGTCAAGAGGGTGCATCCTCCTCCCTCCACCCTTTTCCATTTCAACTCGTGCATACATCAATGACACACCAGTGGCAGTCTCATCACACGGCCATCTCCATTCCAAGAAGTGCATATCTGATATTAGGAAAACATCCACCTCCATTTCACGGAGTACATCTTTGATACAGGGAAACGCCCATGTCCATTTCAAAGAAGGTATAACTGATGTCAGGAAGACACCCATCTCCATTTCAAGGAGTGCATAATTCATGCAAAGAAAACGCTTATCTATATTTCAAGGAATTCATAACTGATGTCAGGAAGACGCCCATCTCCATGTTAAGGAGTGCATAACTGATGTCAGTAAAAAGCCCATCACTATTTCAAGGAGTGCAGATGTCAAGGACATGCCAATCTCCATTACAAGTGCAGCTGTCAAGACAGCGCTCACACTACCTCTTCCCTGTAAGGGGTGTCAGTGTGAAGAGGATTCATCCTCCTCCTCCCTCCACCCCTCCCCATTTCAATGCGTGCATATGCCAACAACACGCCAAACTCCATTACAAGGTGTGCATAACTGACGTAAAGAAAATATCCATCTCCATTTAAAGGTGTGCATGATTAATGTCAATCTCTGAGTAAATATCAAGACATCAATCTCATTTTGAGGGAAAGCAAGTATCATGCCCCCCCCCCCCCCCCCCGCCCACAAAGGAGTGCGTGTGTCAAGAAAACGGCCATCTCCATTTCAAGGAGTGCGTAACTGATGTCAGGAACACACCCATCTCCATTTCAAGGAGTGCATATTTTATGTCAGGAAACGCCCATCTCCATTTCAAGAAGCACATAAGTGATGTCAGGAAAACATCCGTCTCCATTTCAAGGAGTTCATAACTTATGTTAGGAAAACGCCGATCTCCATTTTAAGGAGTGGATAACTAATGTCAGGAAGACACCCATCTCCATTTCTAAGGAGTACACAATTGATGCCAAGAAAATGCCCATCTCCATTTCAAGGAGTGCATTACTGATATCAGGAAAACATCCACCCCATTTCAAGGAGTGCACAATTCATGCCAAGAAAACGCCCATCTCCATTTCAAGGAGTTCATAACTTATGTTAGGAAAACGCCGATCTCCATTTCAAGGAGTACACAACTGACGCCTAGAAAATGCCCATCTCCATTTCAAGGAGTGCATTACTGATATCAGGAAAACATCCATCTCCATTTCAAGGAGTGCACAATTCATGCCAAGAAAACGCCCATCTCCATTTCAAGGAGTTCATAACTTATGTTAGGAAAACATACATCTCCATTTCAAGGAGTGCACAACTGATGTCAGCAAAACGCCCATCTCTATCTTAAGGAGTGCATATCTCAAGGACATGCCAATCTCCATTAAAAGAAGTGCAGACGTCAAGACAGCACTACCCTACCTCCTACCTGTAAGCGGTGTAAGTGTCAAGAGGGTGCATCCTCCTCCCTCCACCCTTCCTCATTTCAACTCATGCATACATCAATGACACACCAGTCATCACACGGCCATCTCCATTCCAAGGAGTGCGAGTGAGTCAGGAAAACATCCATCTCCATTTCAAGGAGTGCATATTTGATGTCAGGAAAACGCCCATGTCCATTTCAAAGAGTGTATAACTGATGTCAGGAAGACACCCATCTCCATTTCAAGGTGTGCATAATTGATGGCAAGAAAACGTCCATCTATATTTCAAGGAGTGCGTATGTCAAAGACATGCCAATCTCCATTACAAGAAGTGTAGATGCCAAGACAGCGCTCACACTACCTCTTACCTGTAAGGGCCCGCGGGTGTCAGTGTCAAGAGGGTGCATCCTTCTTCTCCTCCCTCCACCCCTCCCCATTTCAAGGCGCGCATATGCCAACACCACGCCAATCTCTATTACATGGAGTGCGTAACTGATGTCAAGAAAATATCCATCTCCATTTAAAGGAGTGCATAATTAATGTCCATCTTTGAGTAAATATCAAGACATCAATCTCATTTTGAAGGAAAGCAAGTATCATGCCCCCCCCCCCCCCCCCACACACCCCACACAAAGGAGTGCATGTGTAAAGAAAACGGCCATCTCCATTTCAAGGAGTGTGTAACTGATGTCAGGAACACACACATCTCCATTTCAAGGAGTGCATATTTTATGTCAGGAAACGCCCATCTCCATTTCAGGGAGCGCATAAGTGATGTCAGGAAAACATCCATCTCCATTTCAAGGAGTGCATAACTGATATCTGGAAAACATAATCTCCATTTCAAGGAGTACATATTTGATGTCAGGAAACGCCCATCTCCATTTCAAGGAGTACACAATTGATGCCAAGAAAATGTCCAACTCCATATCAAGGAGTGCATTACTGATATCTGGGAAAGATCCATCTCCATTTCAAGGAGTGCATAACTTATGTTAGGAAAACACCCATCTCAATTTTAAGGAGTGCAGAACTGATGTCAGGAAAACATCCATCTCCATTTCAAGGAGTACACAACTGATGCCTAGAAAATGCCCATCTCCATTTCAAGGAGTGCATAACTGATGTCAGGAAAACGCCCATCTCTATTATAAGGAGTGCATATCTCAAGGCCAAGCCAATCTCCATTAAAAGAAGTGCAGATCAGAGATGTCAAGACAGCGCTACCCTACGTCTTACCTGTAAGGGGTGTAAGTGTCAAGAGGGTGCATCCTCCACCCCCCACCCCTCTCTATTTCGATTCGTGCATACATCAATGACACACCAGTCTCATCTCACGGCCATCTCCATTCCAAGGAGTGCATATTTGATGTCAGGAAAACATCCATGTCCATTTCAAGTGGTGCATTTTTTATGTCAGGGAAACGCCCATGTCCATTTCAAAGAGTGTATAACTGATGTCAGGATGACACCCATCTCCATTTCAAGGAGTGCATAACGGATGTCAGAAAGACACCCATCTCCATTTAAAGGAGTGCATAACTGATGCCAAGAAACGCCCATCTATATTTCAAGGAGTGCATACCTGATGTCAGGAAGACACTCATCTCCATTTTAAGGAGTGCGTAACTAATGTCAGAAAAGCGCCAATCTCCATTTCAAGAAGTGTATACCTGATGTCATAAAAAACATCCATCTCCATTTCAAGGAGTACATATTTGATGTCAGGAGAACGCCCACCTTCATTTCAAGGACTGCATAACTGATGTCAATAAAACGCCCATCTGCAATTTAAGGAGCGGATAATTGATGCCAAGAAAATGTCCATCTCTATTTTAAGGAGTGCATATGTCAAGGGCACGCCCATCTCCACAACATGAAGAACAGATGTCAAGACAGCGGTCACCCTACCTACCCGTAAGGGGTATCAGTGTCAAGAGGGTGCATCCTCCTCCTCCCTTTCCGATTTCAAGGCGTGCATGTACAAATGACATGCCAATCTCCACTTCAAGGAGTACATAACTGATGTCTAGAAAACATCAATGTCCAATTAAATGAGTGCATAATTAAGGAGTAAGTAACAAGAAAACGTCAATCTCATTTTGAAGGAAAGCACGCATCATGCACACCAACGCCCCCCCCCCCCCCACACACACACGAAGGAGTGTGCGTGTCACGAAAACGGCCACCTCCATCTCAAGGAGTGCATAACTGACGTCAGGAAAACGCCCATCTCTATCTTAAGGTGTGTATATGCCAATCTCCATTACAAGGAGTACATAACTGATACCAAGAAAACATCCATTTCCATTTCAAAGAGAGCATGATTTATCTCCTTCTCTGCGTAAGGAGTAAATATCAATAAAACGTCAATTTCATTTTGAAAGAAAGCACGTATCATGTCCCCCCCCCCCCACACACACACACAAAGGAATGTGTGTCAAGAAAACGGCCATCTCCATTTCAAGGAGTACATAACTGCATGATGTCAGGAAAACACCCATCTCCATTTCTCGGAGTACAAATTTCATGTCAGGAAACACCAATCTCCATTTTAAGGAGTGCATAACTGATGTCAGGAAAACATCCACCTCCATTTCAAGAAGTACATAATTGATGTCAGGAAACGCCCATCTCCATTTCAAGGAGTACGCAATTGATGCCAAGAAACGCCTATCTATATTTCAAGGAGTGCATAACTGATGTGAGGAAAACACCATCTCCATTTCAAGGAGTATATATCTTATGTCAAGAAACACCCATCTCCATTTCAAGGAGCGCGTAACTGATGTCAGGAAAACATCCATCTCCATTTCAAGAAGTACATAATTTTATTATCATTTGATGTCAGGAAACGCCCATCTCCATTGTAAGGAGTACGCAATTGATGCCAAGAAAATACCCATCTGCATTTCAAGGAGTGCATAACTGATGTCAAGAAGACACCCATCTCCATTTCAGGAGTTGCCACATTCAAGGAGTGCATAAATGATGTCAGGAAACCATCCATCTCAAGGAGTGCATCACTGATATCAGGAAATATCCTCATCCTTTCAAAGTGCCAATTCATGCCAAGAAAACGCCCATCTCCATTTCAAGGAGTGCATAAGTGATGTCAGGAAAACGCCCATCTCAATTTCAAAGAGTGCATAACTGATGTCAGGAAAACGCCATCTCCATTTCAAGGAGTACATATTTTATGTCAGGAAAACACCATCAAGGAGTTCACAATTCATGCCAAGAAAAATCCCATCTCCACTTCATTGAGTGCATAACTGATGTCAGGAAAACACCCATTTCCATTTTAAGGAGTGCATAACTGATGTCAGGAAAACATCCATCTCCATTTCAAGGAGTACATATTTGATGTCAGGAAACGCCCATCTCCATTTCAAGGAGTACAGAATTAATGCCAAGAAAATGCCCATCTCCATTTCAAGGAGTGCATAACTGATGTGAGGAAAACACCATCTCCATTTCAAGGAGTACATATTTTACGCCAGGAAAATGCCCATCTCCATTCCAAAGAGTGCATAACTGATGTCAGGAAGACATCCTTCTCCATTCCAAGGAGTGTATAACTGATGTCAGAAAAACACCAGCTCCTTTTCATGGAGTGCATCACTGATAAAGTGAAAACATTTATCTCCTTTTCAACGAGTGCACCATTCAGGCCAAGAAAACGCCCATTTCCATTTCAAGGAGTGCATAACTGATGTTAGGAAAACACCCATCTCCATTTTAAGGAGTGCATAACTGATGTCAGGAAAACAGCCATCTCCATTTCAAGGAGTGCATAACTGATGTCAAAAAAACACCATCTCCAATTCAGGAATACACATCTTATGTCAGAAAACGCCCATCTCCATTTCAAGGAGTGCACAACTGATGTCAGAAAACACCCGTCTCTATTTCAAGGAGTACACAACTGATGCCAAGAAAATGCCCATCTCCATTTCAAGGAGTGCATAACTGGTGTCAGGAAGACACCCGTCTCCATTCCAAGGAGTGCATAACTGATGTAAGGAAAACACCATCTCCAGTTCAAGGAGCACATATTTGGTGCCAGGAAACGTCCATCTCCATTTCAAGGAGTACATATTTAGGAAAAACTTATTTCCATTTCAAGAAGTGCATAACTGATGTCAGGGAAAACATCCATCTCCATTTCAAGGAGTGCATCACTGATATCAGGGAAACATCCATCTCCATTTCATGGAGTGCACAATTCATGCCAAGAAAACGCCCACTTCTATTTCAAGGAGTGCATAACTGATATCAGGAAAACATCCATCTCCATGTCAAGGAGTACATATCTGATGTCATGAAAACATCCATCTCCATTTCAAAGAGTGCATATGTCAAGGACACGCCAATCTCCATTACAAGAAGTGCAGATGTCAAGACAGCATTCACCCTACCTCTTACTGGTACGAAGTGTCAAGAGGGTGCATCCACCTCTTCCCTCCACCCCTCCCCATTTCAAGGCATGCATCCATCAACGACACGCAAATCTCCGTTACAAAGAGTACAGAACTGTTATCAAGAAAACATCCATCTCCATTTTAAGGAGTGCATAATCAGTGTCCATCTCTGCGTAATGGAGTAAATAACAGGAAAACGTACGTCAATCTCATTGTGATGGAAAGCATGTATCATGCCCCCCCCCCCCCCCCCACACACACACACTCAAAGGAGTGTGTGTGTCCAGAAAACAGCCATCTCCATTTCAAGGAGCAATTATTTGATGTCAGGAAAACGCCCATCTCCATATCAAGGAGTGCACAATTGATGCCACGAAAACGCCCATCTCCATTTCAAGGAGTGCATACCTGATGTCAGGAAAACAACCATCTCCATTTCAAGGAGTGCACAATTGATGCCAAGAAAACGCCCATCTCCATTTCAAGGAGTGCATACCTGATGTCAAGAACACCATCTCCATTTGAAGGAGTACATATTTGATGTCAGGAAACGCCCATCTCCATTTGAAGGAGTGCACGTCAGGAAGACACCCATCTCCATTTCAAAGGAGTAAATATCAAAACGTCAATCTCATTTTGAAGGAAAGCACGTATCATGCCCCCCCCCCCAACACACACACACAGGAGAGTGTGTGTAAACGGCCATCTCCATTCCAAGGAGTGCATAACTGATGTCAGGAAAGCACCCATCTCCATTTCAAGGAGTGCATAATTGACATCTGGAAAAAGCCCATCTCTATTTGAAGGCATGTATATGCCAATGACACGCCAATCTCCATTACATTTCAAGGAGTACATATCTGATGTCAGGAAACACCCATCTCCATTTCAAGGAGTGTACAATTGATGCAAAAAAAAAATAAAAAAATCCCGCATATCTCCATTTCAAGGAGTGCATAACTGATATCAGAAAAACATCCATCTCCATTTCAAGGAGTACATAACTGGTATCAGGAAAACATCCATCTCCATTTCAAGGAGTGCATAACTGGTATCAAGAAAACATCCATCTCCATTTCAAGGAGTACATATTTGATGTCATGAAAACATCCATCTCCGTTTGAAGGAGTATACATAAGTGATGCCAAGAAAATGCCCATCTCCATTTCAAAGAGTGCATATGTCAAGGACACGCCATTCTCCATTACAAGAAGTGCAGATCTCAAGACAGCTTTCACCCTACCTCTTACTGGTACGAAGTGTCAACAGGGTGCATACACCTCTTCCCTCCACCCCTCCCCATTTCAAGGCATGCATACATCAACGACACGCCAATCTCCGGAGAGACAGAACAGAGAGGACAGAACTGATGTCAAGAAAACATCCATCTCCATTTTAAGGAGTGCATAATCATGTCCATCTCTGCGTAATGGAGTAAATAACAGGAAAACGTGCGTCAATCTCATTTTGACGGAAAGCATGTATCATGCCCCCCCCCCTCCCCTCCCACTCAAAGGAGTGTGTGTGTCAAGAAAACAGCCATCTCCATTTCAGAGAGCAATTATTTGATGTCAGGAAAACGCCCATCTCCATTTCAAGGAGTGCACAATTGATGCCACGAAAACGCCCATCTCCATTTCAAGGAGTGCATACCTGATGTCAGGGAAAACACCATCTCCATTTGAAGGAGTACATATTTGATGTCAGGAAACGCCCATCTCCATTTGAAGGAGTGCATGTCAGGAAGACACCCATCTCTATTTCAAAGGAGTAAATATCAAAACGTCAATCTCATTTTGAAGGTAAGCACGTATCATGCCCCCCCCCCCTCTCCCAACACACACACAGGAGAGTGCGTGTAAAGTAAACGGCCATCTCCATTCCAAGGAGTGCATAACTGATGTCAGGAAAGCACCCATCTGCATTTCAAGGAGTGCATAATTGACATCAGGGAAAAGCCCATCTCTATTTGAAGGCATGTATATGCCAATGACACGCCAATCTTCATTACATTTCAAGGAGTACATATTTGATGTCAGGAAACACCCATCTCCATGTCAAAGAGTGTACAATTGATGCAAAAAAAAAAAACCCAAAAAAAAAACCGCATATCTCCATTTCAAGGAGTGCATAGCTGATGTCAGGAAGACACCCATCTGCATTTCAAGGAGTGCATAACTGATATCAGGAAAACATCCATCTCCATTTCAAGGAGTAAATATTTGATGTCATGAAAACATCCATCTCCATTTTAAGTACATAACTGGTATCAGGAAAACATTATTCTCTATTTCAAGGAGTACATATATGATGTCATGAAAACATCCATCTCCGTTTGAAGGAGTATACATAAGTGATGCCAAGAAAATGCCCATCTCCATTTCCAAGAGTGCATATGTCAAGGACACGCCAATCTCCATTACAAGCAGCGCAAATGTCAAGACAGCGTTCACTGACCCTACCTCTTACTGGTACGAAGTGTCAACAGGGTGCATACACCTCTTCCCTCCACCCCTCCCCATTTCAAGGCATGCATGCATCAACGACACGCCAATCTCCATTACAAAGAGGACAGAACTGATGTCAAGAAAACATCCATCTCCATTTTAAGGAGTGCATAATCATGTCCATCTCTGCGTAATGGAGTAAATAACAGGAAAACGTGCGTCAATCTCATTTTGACGGAAAGCATGTATCATGCCCCCCCACCCCCTCCCCTCCCACTCAAAGGAGTGTGTGTGTCAAGGAAACAGCCATCTCCATTTCAAGGAGCAATTATTTGATGTCAGGAAAACGCCCATCTCCATTTCAAGGAGTGCACAACTGATGCCACGAAAACGCCCATCTCCATTTCAAGGAGTGCATACCTGATGTCGGGAAAACAACCATCTCCATTTCAAGGAGTGCACAATTGATGCCAAGAAAACGCCCATCTCCATTTCAAGGAGTGCATACCTGATGTCAGGAAAAACACCATATCCATTTGAAGGAGTACATATTTGATGTCAGGAAACGCCCATCTCCATTTGAAGGAGTGCGTCAGGAAGACACCCATCTCCATTTCAAAGGAGTAAATATTAAAACGTCAATCTCATTTTGAAGGAAAGCACACAGGAGAGTGTGTGTAAAGTAAACGGCCATCTCCATTCCAAGGAGTGCATAACTGATGTCAGGAAAGCACCCATCTCCATTTCAAGGAGTGCATAATTGATCAGGAAAAAGCCCATCTCTATTTGAAGGCATGTATATGCCAATGACACGCCAATCTCCATTACATTTCAAGGAGTACATATTTGATGTCAGGAAACACCCATCTCCATGTCAAGGAGTGTACAATTGATGCCAAAAAACCCGCATATCTCCATTTCAAGGAGTGCATAGCTGATGTCAGGAAGACACCCATCTGCATTTCAAGGAGTGCATAACTGATGTCAGGAAGACACCCATTTCCATTTTAAGGAGTGCATAACTGATGTCAGGAAGACATCCATCTCCATTTCAAGGAGTGCATAGCTGATGTCAGGAAGACACCCATCTGCATTTCAAGGAGTGCATAACTGATATCAGGAAAACATCCATCTCCATTTTAAGGAGTGCATAACTGGTATAAAGAAAACATCCATCTCCATTTTAGGTACATATTTGATGTCATGAAAACATCCATCTCCATTTCAAGGAGTACATAACTGGTATCAGAAAAACATCCATCTCTATTTCAAGGAGTACATATTTGATGTCATGAAAACATCCATCTCCGTTTGAAGGAGTATACATTAGTGATGCCAAGAAAATGCCCATCTCCATTTCAAAGAGTGCATATGTCAAGGACACGCCAATCTCCGTTACACGCAGTGCAAATGTTAATACAGCTTTCACCCTACCTCTTACTGGTACGAAGTGTCAACAGGGTGCATACACCTCTTCCCTCCACCCCTCCCCATTTCAAGGCATGCATACATTAACGACACGCCAATCCCCATCACAAAGAGGACAGAACTGATGTCAAGAAAACATCCATCTCCATTTTAAGGCGTGCATAATCAATGTCCATCTCTGTGTAATGGAGTAAATAACAGGAAAACGTGCGTCAATCTCATTTTGACGGAAAGCATGTATCATGCCCCCCCTCCCCTCCCACTCAAAGGAGTGTGTGTGTCAGGAAAACAGCCATCTCCATTTCAGAGAGCAATTATTTGATGTCAGGAAAACGCCCATCTCCATTTCAAGGAGTGCACAATTGATGCCACGAAAACGCCCATCTCCATTTCAAGGAGTGCATACCTGATGTCAGGAAAACAACCATCTCCATTTCAAGGAGTGCACAATTGATGCCAAGAAAACGCCCATCTCCATTTCAAGGAGTGCATACCTGATGTCAGGAAAAACACCATCTCCATTTGAAGGAGTGCATGTCAGGAAGACACCCATCTCCATTTCAAAGGAGTAAATATTAAAACGTCAATCTCATTTTGAAGGAAAGCACGTATCATGCCCCCCCCCCCCTCCCAACACACACACACACAGGAGAGTGTGTGTAAAGTAAACGGCCATCTCCATTCCAAGGGGTGCATAACTGATGTCAGGAAAGCACCCATCTCCATTTCAAGGAGTGCATAATTGACATCAGGAAAAAGCCCATCTCTATTTGAAGGCATGTTTATGCCAATGACACGCCAATCTCCATTGCATTTCAAGGAGTACATATTTGATGTCAGGAAACACCCATCTCCATGTCAAGGAGTGTACAATTGATGCCAAAAAAACCGCATATCTCCATTTCAAGGAGTGCATAGCTAATGTCAGGAAGACACCCATCTGCATTTCAAGGAGTGCATTATAACCGATATCAGGAAAACATCCATCTCCATTTTAAGGAGTGCATAACTGGTATAAAGACATCCATCTCCATTTCAAGTACATATTTGATGTCATGAAAACATTCATCTCCATTTCAAGGAGTACATAACTGGTATCAGGAAAACATCCATCTCCATTTCAAGGAGTACATATTTGATGTCATGAAAACATCCATCTCCATTTGAAGGAGTATACATAAGTGATGCCAAGAAAATGCCCATCTCCATTTCCAAGAGTGCATATGTCAAGGACACGCCAATCTCCATTACAAGCAGTGCAAATGTCAAGACAGCGTTCACCCTACCTCATACTGATAAAAAGTGTCAACAGGGTGCATACACCTTCCCTCCACCCCTCCCAGTTTCAAGGCATGCATACATTAACGACACGCCAATCCCCATCACAAAGAGAACAGAACTGATGTCAAGAAAACATCCATCTCCATTTTAAGGAGTGCATAATCATGTCCATCTCTGTGTAAGGGAGAAAATATCAGGAAAACGTACGTCAATCTCATTTTGATGTAAAGCATGTCTCATGCCCCCCCCCCCCCCCCCCACAAAGGAGTGTGTGTCAGAAAACAGCCATCTCCATTTCAAGGAGCAATTATTTGATGTGAGGAAAACGCCCATCTCCATTTAAGGAGTGCACAACTGATGCCAAGAGAACGTCCATCTCCATTTCAAGGAGTGCATACCTGATGTCAGGAAAACAACCATCTCCATTTCAATGAGTGCACAATTGATGCAAAAAAACCGCATCTGCATTTCAAGGAGTGCATAACTGGTATAAGGAAAACATCCATCTCCATTTCAAGGAGTAAATATTTGATGTCATGAAAACATCCATCTCCATTTTAAGTACATAACTGGTATCAGGGAAAACATCCATCTCCATTTCAGTTCAATTAGTACATATTTGATGTCATGAAAACATCCATCTTCATTTCAAGGAGTACATAAGTGATGCCAAGAAAATGCCCATCTCCATTTCCAAGAGTGCATATGTCAAGGACACGCCAATCTCCATTACAAGCAGTGCAAATGTCAAGACAGCGTTCACCCTACCTCATACTGATAAAAAGTGTCAACAGGGTGCATACACCTTCCCTCCACCCCTCCCAGTTTCAAGGCATGCATACATTAACGACACGCCAATCCCCATCACAAAGAGAACAGAACTGATGTCAAGAAAACATCCATCTCCATTTTAAGGAGTGCATAATCAGTGTCCATCTCTGCGTAATGGAGTAAATAACAGGAAAACGTACGTCAATCTCATTTTGATGGAAAGCATGTATCATGCCCCCCCCCCCCTCCTCAAAGGAGTGTGTGTGTCAAGAAAACAGCCATCTCCATTTCAAGGAGCAATTACTTGATGTTAGGAAAACGCCCATCTCCATTTAAGGAGTGCACAATTGATGCAAAAAAACCGCCCATCTCCATTTCAAGGAGTGCATACCTGATGTCAGGTAATCATCCATCTCCATTCCAAGGAGTACACATTTGATGTCAGGAAAACACCAATCTCCATTTCAAAGAGTGCATAAATGACGTCAGGAACATCCCTGTCATGGGGTGCATAATTAATGTCCATCTCTGTTTAAAGGAGTAAATATCAAGAAAAGGTCAATCTCCTTTTGAAGGAAAGCACTTATCATGCCGCCTCCCCCCCCCCCCTTCGAGGAGTTCAAGAAATATCTATCACAAGTTCAATGAGAGCAATACTGATGTAAAGAAACCATACAATTCTGCTTCAAGGAGTACAGATATCAAGAACACTAAATCCCCATTCGAGGAGTGTGTGTGTGTGTGTCAAGGAAATGTCCATCACACTTTCAAGGACTGCACAACTGATGACAAGAAAACGTCCATGTCCATTTCAGGCAGTGCATAATTGTTCAAGAAAACGTCTTTCTCCATTTCAAGGAGTGTCAGGAAAAACGCCCATCTCCTTTTCAAGGAGTGCATAAATGATGTCAGGAAAACATCCATCTCCATTTCAACGAGTACATATTTGATGCCAGTAAAACACCCATCTCCATCGCAAGGAGTGCAATATTGACGTCAAGGAAACGCCCGTATCTAAGGAGTGCATATGTCAAGGACATGCCAATCTCCATCACACGAAGTGCAGATGTCAAAACAACGCACACCCTGTAAGAGTGTAAGTGTCAAGAGGGTGCATCCTCCTCCTCCCTCCATCCCTCCCCATTTCAAGGCGTGAATACATCAACGACACACCAATCTCCATCACAAGGAGCACATAACTGATGTCAAAAAACATCCATCTCCATTCAAAGAAGTGCGTAATTTATGTGTATCTCTGTGTAATGGAGTAAATGTCAGGAAAACGTCAATCTTATTTTGAAGAAAAGCATGTATCATGCCGCCCGCCCATCTCCATTTCAAGGAGGGTATAATTGTTCAAGAAAACGTCTTTCTCCATTTCAGTTAGTGCATAACTGATGTCAGGAGAACGCTCATCTCCATTTTAAGGAGTGCATAATTGATGTGAGAAACACGTCCATCTCCCTGTCAAGAGGTGCATAATTAATGCCCATCTCTTTTTAAAAGGAGTGCATATCAAGAAAACTTGAGGGAAAGCACATATCTTACCCCCCCCCCCCCCCCGTGAGTAGTGTATGCGTCAAGAAAATGTCCATCACAATTTCAATGAGCACTAACTGATGTCAGGTAAACCTCCCATCTCTATTTCAATGAGAGCATAACTGATGTCAACAAAGCGTCCATCTCTGCTTCAAGGAGTACAGATATCAAGAACACTAACCCCCCCCCCCCCCCCCACTTCGAAAAAGAGCATTCCATTTTAAGGACTGCAGATGTGAAGAACAGGCATGTATCAAGAAAAAGTCAATCTCCACTTGAAGGAAAACACATACCATGCCCCCCCTCCCCCCCGCCCCCCAGGAGTGTGTGTGTGAAGAAAATGTCTATCACAATTTCGATGAGCACCAACTGATGTCAGGAAAACCTCCATCTCTATTTCAATGAGAGCATAACTGATGCCAAGAAACCGTCCATCTCTGCTTCCAGGAGTACAGACATTAAAAAAAAGTACCCCCCCCCCTCCCCCCAGGGCACTCCATTTCAAGGACTGCTGATGTCAAGAACAGGCATGTCAAGGACACGTCTCCATTTTGAGGAGAACAAGAGAACGCACCCCGCTCCTCTCCCTTCAAAGGAGTGCATGTCAAGAACACGCCCATGTCTTTCTCAAGGAGAACAATGCCAAGAAAACGCCCCGCCCTCTCCATCACAAAGAATGCAAGTTTAAAGAACTCGTAATCTTCTTTTCAAGGACAGTACCCCCCCCCCCCCCAATCCATTTCGTAATGTGCAGGTCAAGAAAAGCCACTCCCATCCCCACCAGGTTTCATGCTAACTTTAAAAGAAACCCTAGGTGAGAACATATTCGTCCATTTGAAAGTCAGGCCACTCTGAGCATTTGTTTGAAATGCTTCCGCTCTTAATGAACAAGCGAAGACAGTAACTGGTTTCATGTGCCATGACCCAATGCCTCCAGCGTACAATCAGTCCCCCCCCCCCCCCCAATGTCTACAGAAAATAAACCTAATCAAAATCACGATCAATCAATAATGTCGGTCACCTTTCACCATACTTTACAGTACAAATCTGTTACAACGCCAATTACACAAATCAGTGACACCACCAGTCACCTTACAGCACAGGCTAGTGACACAACCAATTACACC
The DNA here is from genome assembly GCA_018292915.2 of Batillaria attramentaria. NCBI lineage: Eukaryota > Metazoa > Mollusca > Gastropoda > Batillariidae > Batillaria > Batillaria attramentaria. The sequence goes on from JACVVK020000373.1 coordinate 389,702, forward strand.
ACCAGTCACATTACACCACAAATCAGTGACACCACCAATTACAAAATCAGTGACACCACCAGTCACCTTACAGCACAGGTTAGTGATACAACCAATTCAACCACCAGTCACATTACACCACAGATCAGTGACACCACCAGTCACCTTACAGCACAGGCTAGTGACAACCGATTACGAGTCACAATACACCACAAATCAGTGACATCACCAATTACACAAATCATTGACACCACCAGTCACCTTACAGCACAGGTTAGTGACACAACCAGTCACATTACACCACAAATCAGTGACACCACCAATTACACAATCAGGGACACCACCAGTCACCATACAGCACAGGCTCGTGACACAACCAATTACACCACCAGTCACCATACAGCACAGGCTAGTGACACAACCAGTTACACCACCAGTCACCAAAAGCACTAACCAGTTCAACCACCACTCACCCTACAACACTCCAGCTCTTTAATTATGCCACAGTGACTAGTAATTAAAAAAATCCTGCCATGTATCCTCTCTCTTGGCAGTTTCAAGTCAAAACTAAATCACACAACCCACCCGTCATCCAGCTCAGTAGCTTCAGCTGATGACACTGTATGGTGCTTTGGGGTCTAAGTGTTAGCTAGTCTACATCAAGATGTATAATGGTCCATGGCTTTAGCAAACCTGCTGCATGTGTTGGAGGACTAGATTTCTACCGGTAATCAAATTATGAGTAAAAGGATATGGCGAGCACACTGGACTCTCATCATCATCAACAGCAGGCGGCAAGCAAAAACTTGAAGACTGTTCGTGGATACAGCAAATCATGGCAGTCCCTCCTCTATGCCTGGGGAAAGAGAACATGTATGTGCAAGGTATGTTTAATTATAAGCTACCAGTCCACAGCTCAGAATGAAGAATGGAAGACCAATACTCACATTTCACTTAGACTAGTATCAGAATTGTTCAGAAGTATAAGCAATACATGCATTATGAATTCCTACAAATATTTCAACTGTAAAGTGCAGGTTTCATATTCACCAAAATATGGAACACTACAATTGTTTATAAATATAAATAAATAATTTTATAAGAGAAAGGATATATGGCCAAATTCTGAGATCTCTCTGAACTGTTCTTGGGGAACCACCAGGTACGACCTCCGTCAGCAAGTCTGTTGAAAAAGAAAATGCAGCCCTCATACAATGCACCACAAGACTACACACAACTACAATAAACATCAGAGAAAGAGGCAATTAGTTAGTTAGGGCTTAACACCGCACAAGCAACAAAGGCTAATTTGCGGCCAAAGAGAGACTGATCAGAGGATTTATGGTTATAAAATATTTCACATGAGGATGGTGCTTACACACCCCAATCAATAAATAAACTAGAGGAGCAAAGCCTCCTTGGCTCACTTGTGAGATAGGTCAAGGTCATTCAAAAGAGCTGTAATGACCTTGACCTTGACCTTGAGTCAAGGTCACTCAAATGGGTATGTCTGCATAGGTCTCTTTGCTGTGCCTTGTTTGGTGCCTCTGCTGTTTGTTGTTTCCAAGTAAATGCTAACGTTAAAGTCTCCGCAAAAATCTTGAATGGCCTTGACCTTGACTCAAGGAAATTGAATACAAATATGCCAGTTCAGGTTTTGTCAATGAATGTCTATCATCATGAAACGTTTGATGCCTCTGGTACCACTACATTCTGAGAAAATGGCAATTTTAATTTCCAATGAGACAGCTTTAACGACCTTGACATTCAGACATGGTATGTTTTGAAAGGTCTTATGGCTGTCTATCAGCGTGCCATGTTTGGTGCGTCTGCTGTTCATTGTTTCTGAGAAAATGCCAATGTTAAGGTTTTGGAAGGTTTTCCACAAAACAGCTTGCATGGCCTTGACCTTGACTCCAAGTCACTGAATACAGGCATGTCAGTAAAGGTGTTGTCAATATTTATCATCATGCAAAGTTTGATGTCTCTGGCTTTTCTAAATTCTGAGAAAATGCCAATGTAAAATTTCCAAACAGACATCTTTAGTGACCTTGACCTTGGGTCAAGGTCAATCACTATGATATGCTTTGAAAGGTCTTATAGCTGTCTATCAGCTTGCCAAGTTTGGTGCCTCTGCTGCTCATTGTTTCTGAGAAAATGCCAATGTAAAGGTTTACTGCGGACACACAGACAGACACACACACAGACGACGGAGGATTATTACATAGACTCACTTTGTTACACAAGTGAGCCAAAAACAATAATTCACATTTAAAAAAAAAAAATCCTGTTGAACACAATATGATTTTTACTTTTGTTGGATGAATTATATTTTTAATGAAATTATGCACACCGGGTAAGAGGCTATAAGGCAGGCAAATAAGACCGTCTTCATCAGCAGCAAGTGGCAAATCTGCCAGAGTCGCATCTGAAACATACTCAAATGATATTAAACCTATGTCACACAGTACATATATATGCTCAATAAAGGTATGCTTTAAGGATACTGCGGTTTAAATGGCATATTACTGAGAAACTACTGCATCAAACAACCACATAACAATTGTCAATAGGTTTTAAAAAGCATACATGCACTAAACGCAAATAAGTGAACTAGGCGCTATATACCAGTTCTCCCAGAGACTTGGTGCAACGTGCGTCAGGGACTTCATTTCGCTCTGTCATTGTGTCGCACGGGCTGGTGGAATTTTCAGTCATCTGGGCATAAAAAAAACCCAAACATGTAGTGCAGACGTAACTGAGAGGGTAACACAGATGAAATAGAGACTACGTAGCCAACTATTAACCACTGGCAGCACAACCATGACTGAAAGAGTAAATTACAAGAAAAACACAAGGGAACCAGCTCGTATCAAACAGGCTGCAAGAAAAGTAGAAATGGAAATTTAATGGAAGGTGCCCCTGGTAACAATATCCCTGGGATATAGTGACTTGAAAAGGTGACGAACACAGAACCTCCTCATGCACTGATACAGAGAGAGAGAGAGTATGTGTGTATGTGTGTGTGTGTGTGTGTGTGTGTGTGTGTGTGTGTGTGTGTGTGTGAGAGAGAGAGAGAGAGAAAGGGGGGGGGAGAGGGGGGAGAGAGAGAGAGCTTTTCCACCAGGTATGGGTGACACCTATCACCTGATGTACCGGGACGTGGTACCCTGTGGAGCTCTTCAAAAGAAAGGTGTTGAACATCACCTGCACTGAACAGAACCCTTCAGGATGAAGACCAGGTGGCATGAAATGAATCAAGTAGAATCGGTCGAACGAAACAACCCTCAGATGATTCATCAGAGGTTAAACGTTCACCAGTGTCATGACTTTTGTTCGACTACTGGCCCTAAAAAGGCTTGACAGGGCCTGTGTGGTACAGACACTGAAACAACCTGGAAGAGACAGGTTAGTGATGGGACCCTAAGAAGGTATGGCAGGGCCTGTGTGAAACAAACATTGGAATAACCTTGCAGAGACAAGTTAGAGATGGGGTGCAGCGCATATGGGTTTTCATGAACACTGGGAAATCACCTTGAACTGAACTGACCTCCTGTAAGAGAGTTGCAGAATGCAAACTTTAAGTGAACGATTTGATGGCGGTAGAAACGAGAGAGTAGGGACAGAGTGCAGAAATCAGTGACTGGTGTCAGAACCTGTCACTCCAAGCCCGAACGCCTGAGATACTCTGCTTCTCAGCGCAACAGCCCAAGCCATCTAATGAAGGTTCTCCATAACCATATACCTGTACCAGAACCATTCTCAACGAAGTGGAGTTAACCCAATGCTGCAGATGATTTGACTGCCAGCAGTGCTTATTGGTGACTACCTGTAATGGTTGAACATGCTGTGTGCACTACTACATGTACTGATACTACTTCTGCTATCAACTCATGTAGTGCTTGAGCTTGCAAGATAAACCTTACAATTGAAAAAAAAGCACACTGAACCATAAAAAACAGCATTTGAACAGTCAAGTATGCAGCAGAAACTGCTTATAAAGGATGACAGATGCACTCTCTCGGGCACAGATGAGCACAGAGTTACATGGCATGGCATTTTGCAATCACAAATGATATATCAAAGAACCTAATTTTCTACACTGGAGTGCTGGCATGACGTCCAGTGCTGGCGCATGGAAATTCGCATGCATTCCACAATAGACTTCACTCGGCAAGCCCCAGTGCCAAAGCCCTGCCCATTTATTCAGCTGTGTATTGGTAATTCACTGTACGCCCATGAAGTCATTTTATATAAAAGGGGGCGATTTCAAGATGAATGAGACTGACATTATGGTCTTCCCTCAAATGACATCAATGGACTTACTGCTTTCTGTAAACAGTCATATCGAATGACACATGCTTCCCTTTCTCTTAGTAGTTTTGTTTGGCAATAAAGTTTGCTCGACCATGTCACATGTTCTCACTATCACTATGCCACGGCACACGATTGGCTGAACTCTGGGGGCTTGCCCCTTTTGATTAGTAGAAGTGACGTCTATTACATGTATATATGCACAAACCAGCAAACAGAGAAGCAGAGTTCATGCTGCCACTATCATTACAATGGCTAATCACCGAGAAATGACCAGTATGCCAGTTTTGAACCACACATAATTAAACACACTCGAACATGTATGCAAAACTCTTGTGTGCATCTGCAAGTGAAGGCATACACATGAGTGGATCTGCTGACTATAAAAAAACAAAAAAAACAAAACAAAACAAAAAAATATGCGATCTCTGAATTACCTGATGGTACACAAAAAAGGAAAACACCTAGTGTCCGTAATTCAAATCAGACAGCGAAATCAAAATCAGAGAAATGTGACAGAATTAAGAAGGGATTCAAAGTAACACAAACCATTCACCTTTGTTCACTTTTTTCTTTTTCTTCTTTTTTTCAAAAAAACATCTCTTGAATTGCATCTCTTTATCCTATTTTTGTTTTCTTCCTCTATTTTTTTTCTTTCTTTTTCCTTTCTTTTGTCTATTTTTTTCTTTCTTTTCTTTCATGTTGTTTTTCCTTTTCTTGTCTTTCATGTTGTCTTTCTTTTTTCTTTCATTTTTTCCCCTATTTCTATTTTACATTTTCTACTTCTTGTTGTCCATAACATGTATATAGTATATGCACAACAACCAGAGAGAAGTACAGTTCATGGTGCCACTATCATTACAATGGACACTCACCGAGAAATGACCAGTATGCCAATTTTGAACCATGCATAATTGTAACACACTCGAACATGCAAAACTCTTGTGTGCCTCTGCAGGATAAGGTATACACATTAGTGCATCTGCTGACTTAAAAACAACCCCCCCCCCCCCAAAAAAAAAAACAAAAAAAAAAACACTGTGTGATCTCTGAATAACAAGGATACACCTAGTGTCAGTAATTCTAATCAGACAGTGGAATCAAAGTCAGAGAAATGTGACAGAATGAAGAAGGGATTCAAAGTAACACAAACCATTCATCTGTGTTCACTTTTTCTTTCTTATTTTTAAAAAAATTTTTTTTAAACACATCTTTTGTCTTGCATCTTTTCATCCTTTTTTTTTTTCTATTTCTTTCTTTCATTTTTTCCCTTCTTTTCCTCTCCTTTTTCTCCCTCTTTCTATGTTATATTTTCTACTTGTTGTCTAGTACATGTATATATGCACAACAAACCAGCAGACAGACAGAAGCAGAGTTCATGCTGCTACTATCATTACAATGGGTAATCACTGAGAAATGACCAGTATGCCAATTTTGAACCACACATAATTACATGTATAACACACTCGAACATGCAAAAATCTTGTGTGCCTCTGCAGGTGAAGGCACACACATGAAGACATCTGCTGTCTGAAAAAAAAAAATACTGTGATCTCTGAAGTACATAATGGTACACAAAAAAAGCATTCACCTAGTGTCAGTAATAGTAATCAGATAGTGGAATTTAAAAAATCAGAGAAATGTGACAGTCTTCACTTTTTTCTTTGTCTTTTTTTTTTAAACAGCTTTTGTCTTGTATCTTTTTATCCTTTTTTTTCCCCCTTTCTCCATTTCTTTTTCCTTTCTTGCATTTTTTTCTTCTTCTTTTTCTCTCTTTTCTTCGCTGTTTTTCTTTTATATTTTCTGCTTTTTCCCCCTCTTTTTCCTTTTTCTTTTCTTTCATGTTTTTTCCTCTTTATTTTTCTCTTTCTTTTTTTTTCTCTGTTCTTATTTTGTATTTTCTACTTTTTTTTGTTCTTGTCTGAACGACGACGAAAAAAAAAAAAAAAAAAAAAGAGGCAAAAGCCTCCATGGCTCCCTTGTGACACAGGTCAAGGTCATTCACAAGAGTATGTTTGTAAAGCTCTATCACTATCCATTGTCATGCCAAGTAAAGTGTCTCTGGAGCTCTGAGTTCATGGCAATATTACAATTTTCCCCGAAACAGTTTGTATGGCCTCGACCTTTGGTCAAAGCCATTCAAATGAGATCTCATCAATGTCTATCATTATGCCAAGTTTGATGCCTCTAGTATTTGTAGTTCCTCTGAAAACAGTAATGTTAAAATTCACAACAGCCAGCTTTAATGGCCTTGACCTTCAGTCAAGGTCATTCAGAAAGGTAGGTCTCATTGCTGTCTATCATCATACCTCGTTTGGTGCCTCTACTGTTTGTTGTTTTGGAGAAAATGCCAAGGTTAAAGTTTCCCAAAAAAACGCTTGCATGACCTTGACCTTGACTAAAAGTCACTGAACACAGGTATGTCTGTAAAGGTGCTAATGTCAACCATCGCACATACAGTTTGATGCTTTTGATTCTTCTGGATTCTGAGAAAATGCAAATGTAAATTTTCCCAACAGACTGTTTTAATGACCTTGACCTTGAGTCAAGGTCATTGAAGGTGGTATGTGTGCATAGGTCGTTTCACTGTCTATCGGCACACCAGGTTTGGCACCTGCACGAGCTAATTTTATTCTTTGTTCAGTAATTAATTTTGACGTCTACTAGTATCTGCTATACGAAAGCATCATCCACTCAGCGTCTACATGGCTATCAGTGGACAATGGAGAGAAAAAAAAAGGGGGGGGGGGGGGGGCCGGGGGAGGGTACGGGGGGGGGGGGGGGTACGTGTTTGACACAGGAGAATTTCACGACAGGGACAAATCGGATTTACTTGTGTGGTTTGACCATTTCGCGAGCGCCGGATTATTTTGAAATGTTTGGATAAAAATCGACTCAGCGTTTGGATAACTTCAGAAAGGTAAGACATCAACGCAGTTACTTTGGAACTTGCTTGTTCTCGAAAGATCTGCTTCACACGTGCGCAGGAAAAGCCAGTAGAAAGGAAGGAAAGGAAAATAAGGTAATGAAGGCGGAACTTGAAGAAGGAAAGGGTAACGGACGGAAGGCAGAAAACAAGAAACTTGCGCAGTGTCTGTTTTGACACAATCTCGGCCTTTAGCAGCTTTCTAGAGCCTTGAACATCTCACTGATGTTCATTGGTCGGGAGACTAACCAAACCAAGCCGCCGAGTTGCTCCGGTGGTTTTTGAGTGGCGCCTTTCTTCTCAAGGACCCCCACTACTTGTCATCCCGCCAAACACAACAGACTACCAACATTCGCAGCTCATAAAAAAAGAGTAAATAAATAAACGAAAATAAATAAATAAATAAATAAATAAACGAAAATAAATAAATAAATAAACGAAAAAATAAATAAGCGAAAATAAATAAATTAAAAAACCGCAAATAAATAAATAAATAAACATAAATAAATAAACGAAATACATATCGAAATAAAAATGAATGAATGAATCAATCAATCAATAAATAAATAATCGAAAATAAATACAGGTAAAGAAAATAAGTGAACGAAAATAAATAAATAAATAGATACAAAAATAAAGCTGCGCACCAGGTGTTTATCATATGTATATATAGGCACGTGCACAGGTCTTCAACACATCAACATGACGTCAGTTTCACTGGTCAGGAGACTACCATCCGAAGAAAACCCCGCACTGCTGCCGAGTTACTCCGCTGGTGTTTGAGTGGTGCCCTCCACGTCACCACCTACTGGTCATCCTGCCTACGTCATTTGTGAGTGTGAGACCATCAGCATGATCAGCTGATGAATAAGGTAAAAGAAATAAATAAATGAATAAATAAATAAATAAATAAATAAATAAATAAGAACAGCTGGTGTGAACAGTGTGCACGTGCCTTTCTCAGTGGTTATTCCACATTTCGGCCCAGATTGTTTTTGTTTTTTGTTTTTTTTTTTTGCTGCAAAATTTGAAACATCATTCAGATTGTTCTGAGATTTCTTTTGAGAAGTAAGCAAGCTCCATATGAGTCTAGCCATCTGCACGGCAATTATCGTTTATCTAAGTGGGGGTTATACTTACCTAGGTCAAACCATACAATACCCATCAAAAATGATTTCAATGAAACGGACAGTCCGTTTAAATTTTGATGTAAAACAAAGGGTGGGTGAGGGGTGGGGTAGGTGGGGGAGGGTGTCTGGGGGGGGGGGGGAAGGGGGGAGGGGCTGGTGGTGATGGGAGGGTCGCGTTCAGTAACTAACACAGATGATGATGTCTTGCAGAAGTTCATTTAAGCTAGGAAAACGTGCACCTACAGAGTAGCAGAGCGGGGGGAAAGGGGGGAGGGGGTGTTGGGGGTTGGTGGGGAGAAGGGGGAGGACAAGGGGGCTGGGGTTATCTTAAAAACAACAACAACAACAACAAAAAACTGTACTGTGTCGCTTACACGGACCACAGTCCACAGTGCGTAAAAGACTAATGGCAGTTATCATAGCAATTTCAGAGGTGTGTGTGTGTGTGTGTGTGTGTGTGTGTGTGTGTGTGTGTGTGTGTGTGTGTGTGTGTGTGTGTGAGTGAGAGAGAGAGAGAGAGAGAGAGAGAGAGAGATTTTTCGGCCAGCCTACTTGTGAAATTCATGTGTAATGTGTATCAAACGATTACTTCTCTGACGTGACATAATGCGTTGCAGCATTCACATACATGTGCAAATATAACCAAACAGCTGGTAGTGTGTGGCTCAACCATTTCTTCTCTGCCCTGACAAAATGCAGCATTAACATGTCCACATAAACACACAGCTAGTGGTGTATAAATTACCATTTCTTCTCTGCCCAGACACAATGCGTTGCAGCATTTACATGTACATACAAACACAAATCTAATGACATATACATCGTAACCATTATTTGTTTTTGTCCCGACACAATGCGTTGCAGCATTCATATGTACATTGTGTATGATTACCGGCATAGCTAGTGACATACACCGTAACCATTTCTTCTCTGCCCTGACAAAATGCGATGCAGCATTCACATGTACATACAAATACACAGCTAAGGACATATATACACTGCTAAAAAAAAAAGTCAAGGACCACTTGCAAAAACATGCACACCTTAGCAAAAAATCATTCAAATTTTCTTAACTTTTCACAAAATGTAGTTTTAACACATGGCTTTAACATCCTTCAAATTCACAGAATTTCGTCCATGGACTGTTGAGAAGCCATTGTTCAAAGACGACTGGGTGGAATTTTAAAATTCACATGACACTCAATGCAAGGGAAGTCACTGACAAAAAGTGTCAGTATCGAGTGGTGCCTCCAAGACAGGCATTTAATTCAGTGCAGTGACGTCGATAGAGCCACCCAGAGTCCTCAGCACACCCTGGAGGGTATACCCTGCCACGGCAGATGCAGCAGCAACACCAGCTGTTACAGACGTCCCTAATAAAGTCTTTTCTTTGGCACAATCATCTCCAGACCTTCATACGGTCGTTGTGAGGTTCAGACTGAAGCTGGAATCGTCAGTGAACATTTCCTGTCAAACTCTGATGCCTGGTCCACCAAAATCTCACATGCTCTACCGTACACGTCTCATATACAAAGATATTACTTTTGGTGACACCTGCCAGTACATTTCTCTGTTCCTGTGACGAGACTAATCTGGACCGTTTGGTGCTGAGATTCAGTTGACACCAGGACGCTTAACGCTGACTATGCGAGGGACGTCTCCGGTGTATGTGGTAAGCGGGTCTACACGTTGACAGTTGCAATGCGCTGCTCTGAAGACAGGTGTCGGGTGGGCCGCTTTCGGAAGTAGGCTTTCGGGTGGGGGGAGGGGGATTGAGGAATAGGATCGACACAAGTCGTACATGGTGTTGTTTGGGGAGGGGAGGGGTGGGGTGGTGTGGGGTGGGGTGGGGTAGGGTGGGGAGGGGAGGGGTGGGGTGGCGGTAATCTGTCAAGTACAGTTACAGCAGTTCTAAGTACAGGTCTAACTGTTGTCCAATGTCTTAATGTGTGTACATTTCTTCTTACGTAATGTTTGTAGAAGAAAACGTCAAAATACCACTGAGACTGCTAAAATCTACCCAACATTCTTCTTCTTCTCTTGATTCGTATGGTAATCTCAGCAAGTGGAGGGATATTCCACAGTACGGTGCTAACAAGTACGCGTTTGAGACACTTGTAGCTCCGCAATACACCACCATTTCTACTGAGAACTGAACCGCGTCGCCGATTGGTACAGCGTTGGACTTCTAATGCTCGGGTTGTGAGTTTGAATCCCGACTGGGGCCAAAATTAATATTTGTGCTGGCTTTTTCATCGTTGCCCCGTCTTTGATATCACCCGTATGTGGTGGAAAAGGACGTTAAACCCCCCAAACACCCACCTACCCACCCTGAGCCGCGTACGGAGCCAGAAGGAAGGAACCCCCTGCAGTTGCCTAGGGCTGATTATCTGAGAAGCAGAGGACCCCAGGAGACAGTCGGAAGTGAACAGTGGACCTGACAAGTTCACACCTCTCCCGCACAAGGAGGCAGGATAGCAAAGAAGATCACAAGTTGCTCCCACAACTGATGGACAAACATACCGAATGGCCTGCGCCAAGGAAGACCTGAAGCGGTCAGATCGCAAGTTGCATGAGCAAAGCCGCGGTCGTTACACCACAGAGCCAGAGCAGAGCCATAGAAAGAGGCAGTGGCCGATTATCGACCCGACAGGGCCCGTGTGCACCAAACCGACATTGGAACAGTCCCAGTGACGACACTGAGGAGTTTACTGGGAGACGGTGGTGGTGGCGGGGAGACGGTGGTGGTGGCGGGGAGCGAGAGATCGTATCTTGAACTGAACTGATGTCTTGGTGCACCAGAGTACAGTTTCACTCAACACCCTACACCCTCCAACACAACCTCTATAAGCTGCACGTGGCTGTGGTAAGAGATGACATAATGTGAGCACAAACCACTTTCTTACCGAGCAAAGTTAAACCAAGTCTAGAGTAGCTGTGATTACCCCCTGGCCTCAATTCCACTTGGATTCTACATTAAAAATCCGACAATAACATGCCGCATGAGCCTGGAAGCCAAATTAAATAAAGAAAGGGATTCAAAACCGAAATCAGATAAAGAAGTAAGAACTGAAACCAAATTCAACAAAGAAAGGTGAACTGAAACCATATTCAATACAGAAATATGAACTGAGGATGGATTCAATAAAGAACGACAAACAGGAACCAAAGCAACCAAAGAGATACGAGCTTAAACCAGACCCAAGAAAGAGATAGGAACTGAAACATAATTAAACAGAGAAAATAGGAACTGGAAAAAAGAAATTCTTCAACAAAGAAGTTGGAAGTGAAACCAGATTCAACAAGGAAACAAGAACTGAAACCAGATCTAAAAGGAATCAGGAACTGAAATCAATGATTATATGGATTGTACGTTTTAGAACGTGGCGCACCACAGCAAGGACACATCAGGACCCAAGGTGTCTGTTAAAGTGACAACTGGTGAAGACTTTTCTTTGTTGTCATTGTGTCGGCAGGGAAAACTAAAACTACTGAATGACCAGAGCAAGAAACTTACCGTCAGCGACAACGACCATGCCCTGTACCAATCACAGTTTTCATCAACAAAACAAAACAACATAGAGTGTACTCAGCCTTCTGTCTGTGAAGTTCACCCATCATGTCGCCGCGGCAGAGTTTTGCTGTGCTTGTCATCCGGTGGATCAGGTTCCTCCAGTCTCAGAAGATTATGGATTTGCGCCCTGAGGTTGCACGGTCTCTTGCGGTTGATGATGGTACGGCCTCTAGTGCAGCTGTAGACGCGCACACGCATGGTGGATGGGTGGTGGTGGTGGTGGTGGGTGCGGGGGTCAGTTTCTGCTGCACCTTGTATTTGAAGTCCTCGTTTGCTGTCATCATCAGGCAACTGCCATCCACACACAAGCATCTTCCCCCTGCATATACATAACGGTTAATATGGATAAATGTGAATAAATGACAAATTATGAAACTTTACAGCTGTACATGTAGTCAGTGTTACAGAGCAACATGGCTGGACAAGCGCCGTTTCTCATTAAGGCGATAAACACATCCACTTTTTTTTTTGGAGGGGTGGGGGGGGGGGGGGGGGGGGGGGGCTGGCGGCTGAGAGGGTTCGCTAACATCACAGACACCATCAAGCACCACTTTGACTCCATCACTCAAGTCCTTCTGGGAGAGACTTGGCTGCAGTCAAAACAACCTTCAGTCGACTCTCGTCACCCCTTAAGTCGGACCCCCCACACCCTCCCCTCTCTCACTCGAACTGATGTACCCAGGTTTTACATTTTACACTTGTTACCCCTTCATGCCTCTTCCATCCCAGTTCTAAAGCGGAACAACAACAGTAACAACAAAAGCAACAACAAGCCGAGGCGATTTTACAAAGATCGACGCACCGACAAAAGGTAGGTAGGTGTGTGTGTGTGGGGGGGGGGGGGGGAAGGTCAGAACAAGCCACAATTTTACACAACCACAAACGGAGATAGGATCTTCACTGGAAGTCACACTACCACACTCCTACCCTACACTGTTAGGGCACACAGCAACAACGGCTGTCAAAATAATGAAGCGTCCTACCTGGTTACTGAACGGTCAGGACCGAAATCCTTTCAGCCAAGCGATAGGCGGCTAGGTGTCGTGAATACCAGACAGTCGGGATTTTCGTCGAGGTAACACTGCATTCAAGACCAAGATCAACAATGCACTCCATTATGTCGTGCTAAATACTACACCAAGTTTTCTGTGGACTGAAGTGAACTATTGTACGTGTATACCGTGAGGTGATCCGCTGCAACGGTAGTTTGGATTATAAAACAACTGAGTCCGGTTTGACCAGACCCTGAACTGCAAAATGGCTATCTTGTCGATACGCTTGTACTGGAAAGCTCACTGAGTCACGAGGCAAAACCCCGCCGAAACGCGTTGACCTTGCACGTGCCGCATGCTTGTGGGGCTGTCCCAACACGATACACGGCGCGTCAACTAACACCCAAACGGTCACGGTGTGTATTCAGAATGGACATGAGTGTGTTCAGTGTTGCTCCGCTTCAAAAGTTTCCACGATAATTACTGTCACATAAAGTCACGTGCTGTGCTTGGTCTGGAAAAAATGTAACATTAATCGTTAATTATTCATATATTATGTGGATTACTTGAGATGTTCTCGTGCGTTCATATGACGCTGTTCTGAACTGCTGCAGGCAGATACGTGTACTGGACTGGTTCTGTTCGTGCACTTGAAGGAAGCAGAATGCAAACACGTTTGTCCGTGTGCTCCTTTTGGCACTCACCACGAAACAGACCGAAGAGAAAAGGACAGAGACAGATACACGAAACGGTGAGGCACGAATTTAACCTCTTGTGTGCGGGGGAGGGGGGGGGGAGCTGGGTGACCGAATGGTAGAGCGTTGGACTTCTAATGCTCGGGCCGTGAGTTCGTGTCCCGGCTGGGGCCAAATATTTGTGCTGGCTTTTTTTTAAATATATCACCCGCATGTGGTGGAAAAGGACGTTAAGCCCCAAACAACCACCCATCCTTTTGTATGCAAACAGCTACCGTTTTACACGAGAATGTCAAGTTTCAGTTCAGGTATAAAGGAGGCCGACATGAAACAGCTCTGAATAGGAATGTTTTGGTTGGTTGGTTTGTTTGTTTTAACAATCCTTTTTCCTTTTGACCAGAAGTTTTCCTGTTAATGTTGTCCAGAATTAATCTTCTTATTTGCCCTGCCCGACAGTGGTGTCAGTTTATGAGCAGCGTCCAAGATGATCTCATAATGGAAGCTTATCTCATAGTATTATGTGTAATCGGTGTATGGATCTTAGTTATCACTTAGTTATCAGCGGTCGGTGGTCTGGGGCGGTCGGTGGTCTAGTGGTTATGAGACTTGTCACCAATGCGAGAGGTGGGGGGTTCGAGTCCCACTCGGGGCAATGACTTTTTCCTTCTGGCCGATCGTCGGGGGTTCTCTCCGGGTACTCCGGCTTCCTCCCCCTCTGCTTTGGAAATGTTCAGCCCACCAAATTTGAAAAATAAATGTAATTCTAAATTCCGAAATTTAAATAGCTGAGCTGATCCTTCGCACCACGTGATTGTAATATGTTTATGTCCAGTGTGTGGGAGAATGCGTGTGATTCACGTGAGCGTGCGTGTTGGGTTCAGTTCGCGGCGCTTTGAGCCGATTCGTGAAATTGGGTAAAGCGCCTATACAATACTCATTATTATTATTATTATTATCACTTCAGTATACGTGACTGAAGAGAACACAAGATTCATATTACTTGATGAAACCCTCATAGGAAATGTGCCTGCCGGTGTCCTAATTGTCGTATTTGTGGTTATTATTTTCATGTGTCTTAGTACTTTTGTTGGTTTTTCCAGTATTTCTGCTTCTCCTCATGAAATGCTGCAAAGCATTTTGTAGCGAGTCAAGACATTCACTTCGAGTGCACGCGCATGACACATGTACTAATAGTACAAGTACTAATGATACAATTACTAATAATATAACTACAAATAATACAATGCTAATAATACAAGTTACTAATGATGCAAGTACCAATAGTGCAAGTACTACTAATCTTACAAATACTAAAAATACAATTGTAAAATACATTGTAAAAATACAAGTCCTTCATGTATTATTTATAATTGCCACTATACAGGTGGTGTAGGTGTAATTTGTCATTTCTTAAAATTTTCATTAAACTTAATTGCCCCCTACACAAACATTTTTCCTTGGATTTGTTGAACGTGTACATAGGAACACTGATATTGTTGTGTTCTGAATTTGTAATGCGTGGACCTTTTCAGCGTGTGATTTCTGGCAGGACATTTGCATGGCTCGATCTTGTGAGTGTCTAAACTAGAGCGCGTTTTATCAGCAAAACGTCAGGGTGGATAGACATACACCGGTGAAACTGACTTGTTACACAAGAAATTTCTGGAAGGCTTTGCAAAACAGGGTTGC
>JACVVK020000373.1:407500-415000 GCA_018292915.2 Batillaria attramentaria
GTGTGTGTGTTTCCGGCGTGCCCGTGTGCTTGCTTGCGTGTGCTCCATTACAGTCTCTCGTAGATCTGTACACAGACGCCTTCTTCGCCACTCCTGCCGTTTCCCTAGCGCGCACTTTGGCTCAGGTGAAGTCCGCCATCAGACAGAAGTCCCCACGGTCACCGCTGGGAGGTACCTACCTCTACCTGTTCGACCACTACGCAGCGGCCAAGAAGAACTACCCGGTGAAAGGCGTTCACCATGGCGGCGACATCACCTACTACTTTGATCCCCTTCCTGAGGTCATCCTCCGTGATAGGTTCACCGCTGAAGACGTCGCTGTTTCGGAGTTGTTCGTGTCCATGCTGACGGATTTCGCTAAGACTGGCTTAGTGAATACAATCTTTTGTTCTGCATTCTCATTGTTTTCATCTCTTCCACAGTTAGTTAGTTAGTAAAGTAAGTAAGTTAGTTAGTTAGTTAGTTAGGGCTTAACGCCGCGCAAGCAACAAAGACTAATTCGAGGCTAAGCAAAGTCTTTCTCTGCCAGATCGTTAAAAAGATAAAAGGCTGTTCCGTAAAACAAGATGTAAATATGTGTTCAAAATATGTCTGGTTGAAATGAGATAAATGTTTTTGCACATCAAAGTCTATGAAACTAAACAAGTCAGTCATAATTTTAAGAGACTAGATGTTGCAAAACAAGTTAGACTCCTTCAAGAACTCGTATGTGGCACCGGGCCGACCGTCGGGGGTTTCTCCGGGTACTCCGGCTCCCCCCTCCCCCCCCCCCCTTTGCTTTGGAAATGTTCAGGCCACAAAATTCGAAATAAAAGCAATTCTAAACTTCTGAAACTTAAATTGCTGAGCCGGCCCTTCGCAACACTTGATTGTTATGTGTTCGTGCTCAGTGTCGGAGAGAATGCGAGTGATTCACGTGAGCGTGCGTGTTGGGTTTAGCTCGCGGAGCTTTGCGCCAAATACATTGGATAAAGCGTCTATATTCATGCGATTATCATTAATATCATAATTATGGACCCCAGCCCCCGCGCGGAGAAAGATCTGGGCCCGTATGTAAAAGTCGAGGTTAGTTTAACCCACGGCTACGGGCCTCACCCAGACTAAGACAAAAGAAACCCAAAAGCAAAAATCAAATACAAAAGGAAGCGAAGAAAGAAAGAAAATATCCATCTATAACGAGCTAGAGCTAGTTTAGTTCAAGGTTAGACGCTAACCCGGGGCTAAAAGCCCTAACCTCGACTATTACATACGGGCCCTGTACGCCAAACGGGTGGTGATGTGGCTGGATGTGATGTCTTCTCTGCTTAGGCCCGATGCACACGAGCGTCGGCGTCAGCACCATGAAGCAAGCAGCGAAGGCTGTCTCGCATCATACGCCTCGCGTGAGCACGTGGTGTGCGCCGTTTGCATGCACACTTGGCTTCGGCGTCATTCGCCTGCACGGCCTGTTCGCTGAGCCCACACTGCACGCGCTGACCCACACTGCTTTCTGATTGGCTGAAACCAAGTCTGCAGCGCGGCGTCAGCAGCAGAAATAGGACATGTTCTATACGCGGCGTCAAAGGATTCCGCCGCCTGGCATCATTGATGCCGTTGCCTGTCGCCAGGCGCCGATGTCATGCACACGTGGCGGCGCCTTGAAACTGTCGCCGGGAGTCAGATCCGCCGCTCGGCATCATGACGCTGACGCTCGTGTGCATCGGGCCTTAGATGATATCCGAGTCGGAAGTCGGATGGTTTCACCTGCAGTACCTGCCAAAGAGTTACTGCATAATTCTTGAAGCACACTGTTCAGTTGCACTGAAAATACTAGCAAAATCGTTAGTTTGAGTAAAACTGACGAAACATGAACCTAGAATGTTGAGTAATGGTATTTGGGAGCACTTTCGTCCAAAATGGTTGAACTGGTAAAGAGTTCAGACACACCGACCTCACTCACAGTCCTTATGACTTCTCTCCTCAACACACTCAGTATCTGGGATTGTGATCCCCGATTCTATATTTCTATTTTCTGTACCATGCCCAACATTCTCCGCAATCTCCCAACCCTGCAGATTTCAAGGTGGATCCCAAGACGCATCGTTTTCGCTCTCACATTCTGAGCAGCTGAGTAACCAATTGTCCCTGCTGCTTGTGTTGTAGTGTGTAGCTGCTATTTTTGTTGTTTCAGTAATCTGTATATCGGGCCGGGGCCGCTTAGGTAACTATGTTTACTTTACCTTCAAATTGTCAGGCAGCCTTCAAATCCCTCGGTGTTTGCGCGGTCAAACACACGGAACCAGTCTGTCCAGTGTTTGTAGAGCTTCCAGTGTCGTCGGTATAAAACTTCAGGCGGGCTACCTCCCCCACCCAGTGACTGTCGGGTCTGACCATACTCCGCCGTGGCTGCTCTAACACTACTTGCCGCATTTCTGTGTGTCGGAGTATCTCTCGTGTCCTCTGCCCCTGTCATAGACGCACCCTGGGGCCGGGTGTCGGGAAAAGACCTGACTGTTTCCGGCGGGACAGCGTCCTTCTATGGCTACCCGAGCATTCCCTACGCCCTGCCGCCCGTGGGGGAGCGTCGCTTCGCTAAACCGCAGCCCCACCCAGGCCCCGGGGAGGGGCGGGTGTTCGACGCTTCGTCCTTGGGGTTCATATGCCCTCAGCTTATGGGAGAGTTCCTCCGTCCACAGAACGAGGATTGCCTGACTAAATGTCTACACTCCATCGTCAGCTGGTCTGTCAGATTTTGTAAAAAAAACGTTTATTTATTTATTTATTTATTTATTGATTCAGTTAGTGAGTTGGTTATTTGCTTAGTTAGTTCGTTTTACTTATTTAATTATTCATTCATTCATTTATTTAGGTGACAGTTCTAATGTTACTACTACTACTAGGTTTCATAGAAGACGGGGAGCCGGGGTGGCCGAATGGTAGAGCGTTGGACTCTCAATGCTCGGGTCGTGAGTTCGAATCCCGCCGGCTGGGGCCAAATATTTGTGCTGGCTTTTTTTCTCGTTGCCCCGTCTTTGATATCACCCTTATGTGGTGGAAATGGACGTTAAACTCCCAAACACCCACCCACCCTTCATAGAAGACAGCGTTTGTTTGGGAACAACAGCACTTAAAGGCCCAATATTTTAGATTTGTAAGCTCACAGATCGTTTTGTGTTGTTTTGGGTGACGTCTGGCATCACACCACTTACACACCTGCACAGTGACAGCATCTGAAAGGCTGGCAGTGAGCCAAGAGAAGGGTACACAATGACGGGGCTAACACAAGGACTGAGCGAGAGTCTTGTCGCCACGATCAACCACTCAGTTGAATTTTCGAGTTTTCACAACACTGTATCGCATTAAGAGCATAACTTATCATTTACGGTAGAATCTATGGAACCTACAGGCGCAGTAACAAGCAAAACTGTTCTAAAACATGAGTTGGCTTCTGTGAAACCTAGTGAAAATAGGGGAGCCTGGGTGGTCGAATGGTAGAGCGTTGGACTTCTAATGCTCGGGTCGTGAGTTCGATCCCGGCTGGGGCCAAATATTTGTGCTGTTTTTTTCATCGTTGCCCCGTCTTTGATATCACCCTATGTGGTGGAAAAGGACGTTAAATCCCCAAATAAAGTGTCCACCCACCCCTAGTGAAAATAACAGCGCGTTTAGTGACAATACGGTCTATACAAAATGACAACTTCTTGTTTTGTTTCTTCTCATTTCTGAACTTCCCTTAAAAATTAGGGATTGCTTTTGACCTGCTTTATTTAGGTGCCATTGATGTCTTATGAATCCCCCCCCCCTTTTTATTATTTTGTTTTACTTTTCTTTGTTAATATTTCAGTGTTTTTATTTTGAGATATTTTCGAGTTTTTAATTACATTTAGGTTCAACTTTGATTTCATTTCATTTTTTCTTATTTGGTTTGGTAGTCATCTATTAGTATGCTTTTCATTCATTTATTTATTTGGTTATAATTATGGGGAGCCGGGGCGGCCGAATGGTAGAGCGTTGGACTTTCAATGCTCGGGTCGTGAGTGCGAATCTCGGCTGGGGTCAAAGATTTGTTCTGGCCTTTTTCTCGTTGAAAGGTCTTTGATGTCACCCGTACGTGGTAGAAAAGGACGTTAAACTCCCAAACACCCACCCCACCCTTGTTTATAAATATTTACTTATTTTCTATCGCAACTTCAGGAGGCGCCCCTCATTCCGTCATGGTTTGGATCCATGGCGGATACTTCACTTCCGGTGACGCGGGTTTCTACACCCCAGGGCAACTCGTCACTGAGGGCGACGTCATCGTTGTCGTCATTCAGTACCGGCTGGGAATTCTGGGATTCCTCTCCACCGGTGACGGCGTTTCTCCAGGCAACTACGGGTTGTTCGATCAGAACATGGCCATACGATGGGTCAAGGACAACATCCGGGCATTCGGAGGTGACCCCGACTCCATCACCATATTTGGCGAGTCGGCAGGCAGCGCTTCTGTCGGTTACCATGTTCTGAGTCCAAAATCTCGGGAGTTGTTTTCCAGAGCCATATTGCAGAGCGGGTCACCGCTGTCTTCGTGGTCCTTGAACAGAGAACCAAGGAAGGGTTTGTACATGCTTGCCCAAGGGACCGGCTGCCTGAACCCCGGCGAAGCCGAGCCGCCCCAGTGGGTGCAGTGGTATTCGTGGTACGTGGACCCAATGTTTCTTCAGTACTGGGTCAACAAGCTGCACGTGCGGATCGTAGAGTGTTTGAGGGGGGTCAGCGTGGATACAATGTTGCCCTACACGAACGTTCCTTATGAAGACTTTGTCAGCGAGGCCTTTGCGGAAGTTCCATTTGTAAGAAACATTTTCTCTACCTAAAACGGAGCCGGGATAGCCGAACGTTAGATACTCTGGTCGTGAGTTCGAAACCCGACTGGGGCCAAATATTTGTGCTGGTCTTTTTCTCGTTGCCTTGTCTTTGAACTCCCCCGTAGGTAGTAGAAAAGATCGTTAAACTTCCAAACACCCACCTACCCACCCCTCTATCAACCAGCTTAATCTTGTTTCTTACTTTACTTAATGATTTCAATGTAAAACTCACCGTATTGCTATTTATTATTGTGATTATCATAATGCAGTAGTTGCAGTAGTAGTAGTTTTAGTGGTGGTATGCAAAATGACCCATAAGCTCTTTATAAAATATTTCGGGAAATTTCTGTCACAACAGTTTTGTTTTAAAGTGTACTACTACTAGTGCTGTGAAGTTTGATTGTTGACTTCTAAAAGGTGCTCTGAAAAGAAGAAAGCTTTTTTTCAGCAAATACACGCCTTTAATTCTTTGTGTCTGCAGGTGCCCGTTATCGACAGAGATTTTGTACCCCGTGACCCAGCCCAGCTTGCCCTTGACCCTGACTACCTTTCAGCCAATGGGGTCACAGGCCTTGACGTCATGTTCGGAGTGAACAACAACGAAGGGAAAGTTTTGACAGGGCTCGCAGGAATATTTGAGGCGCCGGAAGAATTCATCGCACGGCTTATGACGGACGAATTCATCCAATTCCTTGTAAAACTAGAGATGACCTTCAACTACGGGGAACTACTCTCAGGCGACGAAGCAGCGTTGTCGGCCCTTGCAGAACTCGCGAGCTTCTTTTACACACAACCTCGTCAGAACGACAAAATTGAACTGCAGGTATAGCGTTTACTTGTCTCAGTGTCTTCAAATGACAAACTTTTTTTTTCTCTCTGGAGATTCAGTATCAGTTCAGATGTTAAATAATTGTCTGAACTGGCATTCAATAGTTCTGTGATGAGGTAAAGGCATGTGATATTTTAAATATTAATGCTATATTTCAGCACAGCTGTCTATTTCGTTTCTAATCTGCATTCCAATAATTATCGCGAAAATTTGCACTTGTCTCTTTGCACCTGTCATATGCCTCATAGACATCCTCTGTGTGTGTGTGTGTGTGTGTGCGTGCGTGCGTGCGTGCGTGCGTGTGCGTGCGTGTGTGTGTGTGTGTGGTTTTTCACCGCGCCTGCAGTCTCCATGGCGAGAGCTCTGACCCAAGCCGCAGACCGAACTGCCAAGAAAAAGAAGTCAGATGCCGGGCGAACTTTCTTCTACCTGTTCGACCACTACCCGGCGTTCGCAGAGGACGAGCTCGTACGAGGGACAAATCATGGAGTTGACCTATATTACGAGTTTGACCCAAATCCACCAGCCATCAACCGCGCTGAGTTTACCGAGACGGACTTTGACCTTGCACAGTCCTTCGTTGCTTTGGTTACGGACTTCGCCAAAACTGGGTATTGAAGCATGTTTCTGCAGGGCTAGATCTGTTTGTCTATCGGGTTGTCTGTCTGAACCTCAGTGTGTGTCTGTGTTTTTGTCTGTCGGACAAACTGGTAGAGCGTTGGACTTTCCATACTCAGACCGTGATCTATCTATCTATCTATCTATCTATCTATCTATCTATCTATCTATCTATCTATCTATCTATCTATCCTTCTTTCTTTCTTTCTGTCTCTGTCTGTCTGTCAATCTGTCTATCTATTGAAGGGTACAAGCTGACCATTAAAGTAGAGAGTGGAGAGTGCAATGAATGTTACCATCCAGAGAGTATGGTATGGTATCGTATGGTATGGTATGCTTCTCCTCGGCGCACATATCCACCCCCTTTGTAAGGCTCGTGGCGCCGCAGGGCTGGAGGACGAAGCGGTGAAAGCCTGCTGCTTCGAAGCGCTACTTTATCTGAAAACCTTCACCTTGCCATTCACTCTAGTGCGTGTGACAGTACTTGTCGTTTCCACGCCACCGGCCACAGCCTACTCTTCCAAAGGTGGACGTGGGGTTGTTTAGCGTGCAAACTTGAAATTTGTGCGCGCATGTGTAGACGAGGGCGGGACAGGTACCGTAGGCAAGCCTGCCCGTGATTTTGACTCGATTTGGAAAAGGAAATTCCAGCCAAATTCCTGCCCACCAGGGATACGAACCGGGCGGCCCAGGATCCAAACCCCCATATACGGAGAAGTCACACAATAATTACTATGGGTGTGTTTGTATCGCGGTATGAACGTTTGGGGTATGCAGATTTGAAGGCAATTTCACATGTGCCCAATTTTGCGATTTGCATACTTTTGTAGGGCAGTTTTTGCTGTAGTGTAATAATTATACATAAAACGATATAAATACGCTCGGTGTTTTTTTTTCAGAAACCCAGCGAGCACTGTGGGCGAGCAACTGAACGGAGCTGTGTGGCAGGAGTTCTCTGCCACTGAAGAGAGTTACCTGGCCTTTGGACCCCAGCCCCGCGTAGAGAAAGACCTGTACGCCAAACAGGTGGCGCTGTGGCTGGATCTGGTTCCCTCTCTGGTCAAGTACAGTCTGGCCGAAGAGTAAACGGTAAAAGGTTCTGAGTACTCAGCAACGCCACGGCGCTTAGGTCGATTTACCAAATGACGGTAGATGTGAACAAACCAGGCTCTTGCAAGGGCTGTCGGGTTGGTACACAAGAAACTCACGACCAAATCGCCAGGTAAT
>JACVVK020000373.1:417500-432500 GCA_018292915.2 Batillaria attramentaria
TACCCATGATCCTCTGGGCTCGTAGCATGACCAAGTCGATCGCCACCACCAAAGAGAAGAACCCACAAGCGTCTCTAGGAAGCACCTACGTCTACCTGTTCGACCACTACCCGCAGTTTGCAGAGGACGACCTACTCCAAGTTTTGAATCATGGTTGGGACCTATGTTTCGAGTTTGACCCTCAGGAAGCTGTCATAACCCGTGAAGGCTTCACGTCGACCTTGGGTGTTTCTCAAAATCTGTGCAATTCCTGTAAGTTCATCGACGTTATGTCTGAATCGAGACAGGACGTACTTGTATATATATATAGATGATCCATGACCTTCCTTCTGAGAAACACTTACATTACAACGCGCCTTTGTACATTGCCAACTTTCGACACACCCAAACACATCCGTCGACGTGGTATATTTGGCAATGCATCTGGCCTGAGCCTGAAGTCCGGTTAAAGTGACAATATGGTCATTGGGGCGTGGATGGAGGGTAGTGATAGTGGTAGTGGTGGTGGGGAGGGGGAGGGGGCGCTTTCAAAGCTGTCAGACTGTTTTCCAAAAATATTTATAGGTTATGGTCCATGAGACCGTTTTGTTAACTCTGCGGCTTCTAACATTAAAGATTTACTGTTTTCTATTCAACTTTGGGTGCTTTTTCTGTATGAATACGACCGTGAATGTTTCTATAAATAGACCAGTCCAAACCGGCCCCCGTAGTGTAGTGGTTAACACTTCGGACCATGACCCTAGAGACCCGGGTTCGAGTCCCAGCCTAGGAATGCGGGGATTTTTCCTACCTTGTTAATATGCACATGTCTTTTTAAAAAAAAAAGTGTCTCTATAAAGATTCTTTGGTTTTCTTAGAGACGGAAATAAACATGAAGCATGCAACCTACCTAGGTCGGCTCCTACCCCGGCGGTATCACCCTATGTGGTGGAAAAGGACGTTAAACCCCCAAACACCCACCCACCCCACCCACCCACCCACCCTACCCCGGCGGAGTGGGTGTGCTATGGGCTCGACAGGGAGGCTGTTGCCACACAGCCGAGACTCACCCACTTCACGGGTGCGACTTTGGGGGTGCTTCCCTTGGTGTGACACGATGTGGATGATTACACGGCCGGCACCACAGGTACCGTAGTTCCCGGGCCTGGTTAATGCCGGGATATTTATGACAGCAAGCGTGGAATGTGGCCCTGTCCCTCAGTCCCAAACCACACGAACCTCCATAGCAGCATCATACCATCATCTTCATTTTCATCATCATGCATAATTTTAAAAAATGCCCAGCTTCTGAGCCTCTCCATGGATTTCACCCATGACCTGGGAGGAGCAGCACTGGAGCTGGTGAAGAGGCAGTAAAAAAAAAAACCCCAAACAAACCCAAAACAAGAAACAACAACAACAACAACAAAACAGCCCATCCAGCGCCTTCGCACCAAACGCTAGCATTGGCGCAATATTACCGTGGTGCGAGCCTTCGCCATGGCCTGGTTATGCTGCATCTGTGACGAGACCAGGTTTTGTTGTTGTTGTTGTTGTTGGGTTTTGTTTTGTTTTTTTGTTAGCACAGACTAGCAGATTCAATGGAATGCATTCCACAGAAACGTATTGAGGCTTTAAAGTCAGTTGCATCGCTGGAATGAAACCTTTACTTCCTGAGGGCACTAGCAGTAACACCACGAGACTAACGTCATCCCGCTTCTGTTGTCAATCTCCGAGCTACTAGTCACCCACATCCCAAACAGGGCCTCACTGCTTGTCGGTCCCCGATCGCGTATTGGCACTGCAGCTGACTTGCCCACTTGGTATGCGGATCAGTGGGGGCCAGTAAGGGTTGATTGATAGTCTGTATGCAACAGCCTTATAATCTGACGCTGGCTGGCACAGCACACACTCGGGCTTCACGCACAGCTCTGGAAACAGTCTTTGCTCGGCTGGCCTCTCATCCACAGAAGGTAAAGTTCGATTCCATGGTCCATCATGGTACCTATATACAGTCAGAATGTTATATTGTTTTCAATCTGAAAAAGACAGACAAAAACAAGAAACATAATAATTTTAATACAATTATTATTTTTATTTGTTGATTTTGTTGTTATTATTATATAAACATAGTCAAAGCTTTTAAGCATGTGACATTTGTGTCTTTTTTTTTTTTTTTGTATTTCAGATGCGCACAGAGTTTGCTTTGCTGTTGGTTTTGCTATTGCACCTTCATGCAACAGCTGGCAGGTTTTACTGGTAAGTAAATTAAAGGCACTTCTTCCGAGAATTCTATGCTAATAAGTCTGTTTGGTTGGGTGTAACGTCGTGCCACTTAGACATATACACCGTAACATCCTCTCGCGGTGTGACCGGCCCCCGTAGTGTAGTGGTTAGCACTTCGTATCATGGACCGGGAGACCCGAATTCGAGTCCCAGCCGAGGCAAGCGGGATTTTTCCTACCTAGGTCGGCTCCTACCCAGAGCGGGTGTGCTATGGGCCCAATGGGGAGGCTGTTGCCACACAGCCGAGCTTCACCCACTTTACCGGTGAGACTTTGGGGGTGCTTCCCTTGGTATGACACGTCTTATGATGTGGATGATTACACGGCCGGCACCGCAGGTGCCGTAGTTCCCGGGCCTGGTTATTGCCGGGATATTTATGACAGGAAGCGTGGAATGCGGCCCTGTCCCGCAGTCCCAAACCACATGGACCTCCACATGGACTCATCTTACTATCATCCTCATCTCCATCATCATGCATCATGTATAAAAATTGTCCCAGCTTCCGAGTCCTCCGTGGGTTCCACCCATGACCTGGGAGGAACACCACTGGAGCTGGCAAAGAGTTGGGGCAGCAAAACAAAATCCTCTCGCGGTCTGGCAATGAGCCAGCAGATTGTTTTACGCGATGCAAGAATCGAGCAGTCATTTAAGTGTTGTGGCCAACCGCTGAGTTAGGGACGGAGGTGGGGGATGCAGATGAGGGTGGGGAGGGGAGGGGATCAGAAATCAAAAGCGTATAACTGAAAACAAGATGGTCACCAGCCCAATATGTTGTTTCCATTCATTGACCTGCTGTCGTCGTCTCTCTCTCTCCCCCCTCTCTCCCCATTTCGTTTAGACTGGAGGTGATCAGCGGAGATGAAACTGTGAGAATGACATCAAGCAGTTGACATGAAGAAAGTAGTCGAATCTTTTTCAGTACACAGTTATTAATACAAGAGAGAGAGAGAGCTAGAGAGAGAGAGAGAGAGATGATGATGATGATGATGATGAAACGTTTTTTATTCAGGATAAAGCATTTAGGCATTACTGCCTGTCTTACAAGCTGTCCTGCTAGTCTACGTTAAAGGGTAAAAAGACAACATCAAAACAAGGGGGAAAAAGGGGGGGGGGGAGAGAAAAAAGACAAACAAAAGTATTAACTATCTAAAAGAAATGAAGAAGAGAAAAGTAGACATGATAAACAATCAAAACACACGTGGCATTTGTGGATGATATTGGCTGTATGCCAAGTAAGAACTTCAAAGTCGTCACTAACATTCGAAAACATGCATATAACACATTTCTACCTACATGGTCAGATGAGCGTGTCGTGCAGAATTTGTTTGAAGTCAGTGAATTTGGAAATGTTTTGGATACTTAGTGGTAAAGAGTTCCATATGGATGCCCCTGAGAAAGACAGGCTACATTTGTAGATATCAACCCTTGGACGAGGCACTGGGAGCAGACTGTTCCTTGTGTTGTGTTGTTTATCGTGTTTGAAATTAAACAGTTGATGAAGATATGTTGGGGCTTTGCAGTAGACAATTTTGTGCATTAGTAAGCATTTGTTAAATTCCAGATGCTGTTTTAGGGGAAGAAGTTTGAGGATTTTAAACTTTTGGTCAGTACTAGAATTACCCGAGTGTAAGAGTTTGACAGCGCGCCGGTGAATGGAGTTTACCTTTTTGAACTGATTTTCGCTGCACTCGTCCCACAGAGTAGACGCAAAATCCAGGTGACTTTGCACGTGGGCAT
This sequence comes from Batillaria attramentaria, assembly GCA_018292915.2. Taxonomy (NCBI): domain Eukaryota; kingdom Metazoa; phylum Mollusca; class Gastropoda; family Batillariidae; genus Batillaria; species Batillaria attramentaria. Next base: position 421,503 of record JACVVK020000373.1, read on the forward strand.
GAAAGAAGAGCTTGCAGGTGTCATGACTAACTAAGCGACTTAGTTTAGATAGCAAGAATAGATTTTTTGATAATAACTTACAGAGACAATCAACATGCGTTTCCCACTTTAGTTGGTCGTCAATTATGACACCAAGTAGACGGTGGTTTGAGACTTGCTCGATGGACTCTGATCCAACTGACAACCGTAGAGGGGAAAGTTTGCGTTGTTGTTTTTGGCGCGTTGTTATGAGCATGCTTTTGGTTTTGGTGGTACTAATTACCATGTGGTTGACCTTACACCACTGAGAGACTTTAGTGAGGCTCTGCTGCAATACTTCATTTACTTTGAACTCGTGCACATCCGAAACATGGAGCGTGGAGTCGTCAGCAAACATATCACAGCTTACGTTAGGGTTAGAGAGTGAGAGGGGCATATCATTGATGAATAAACAAAAGAAAATTGGGCCAAGGATAGAGCCCTGGGGCACACCGAGAGAGAGAGAGAGAGAGAGAGAGAGAGAGAGAGAGAGAGAGAGAACGAACGAACGAACGAACGAAACTTTATTTTACAAGGATAAAAGATTAGGTACGCAGACCTGTCTTACATCTTGTCCTTGCTAGGCTACTGATATATATATTCAAAGTAAGCAAAGTAAGCTCTAACTAGGTAGAGCATACACACACACACACACACACACACACACACACACACACACACACACACACACACACACGACCATGCTACTACATACATAAATCAAGCAATACTAAGAAAAAAAATGGGGGGGGGGGGAACAAAGGATTTGATAGGTGAGCAATGCAAACAAATCTTGAGGCGATGTTTTCACATTTTTAAAACAAAAACAAAAACAAAACCAAAAAAAGGCCCCCCCCAAAAAAAAAAAACACGCGTGATGTGAATAAGTATTGGGATTTTTTTTTTTTTTTTGCCCGAAATACAAAATCCTACAGAGTACATGTATTGTCAAGCCCATTATGAGCTGTCCACCAGATGTTTTATTAGTTTGGCCTTGAATAATCCAAGCGAGGGTGCTGATTTGGTGTCTTTTGGAAGTGTATTCCATGCGTGTGCCCCTGAGTAAGAGAGGGAGGTTTTGAAAATATCTATACGAGGCTTCGGCACCACGAAATCGTTTCTCAGTGTTCGGTACGGCACTTGAGAGTGCTTGAATAGACTAGCGAGATATGCGGGGGGTTTTGACAGTTTAATTTTTTGCATCAGTATCATTTTGTTAAGTCTGTGTTGTTTCCGTAGGGGCAGAGAGAGAGAGAGAGAGAGAGAGAGAGAGAGAGAGAGAGAGAGAGCAGCAGCAAACAGAGCTGTGAAATCAATCTGACCTTGGCTTTTTAGGGGTTTCAGGGACGCTGAAAACTCTGTAACTGCCATAGAGTTGACTGTGCATTATGCAGAGTCGGATTAAAAAAAACAACCCCAAAAACAAACAAACCTACAACAAAACACAAAATACTCAGTATTTGTGGCTTTAAAAAACCTCAGTATTTGTGGCTTTTTGTTGAGATTGCAGACCTCTGATTTTAGTCTCAAGAGATCCGCTTCACTTTCATTGAACGTGGCCCGCATCCCTTAGCCAGATACACTTTCCATTGCAGCTCTAAACTGAAAGGTCAAGTAAAGTTGGGACTTGGCACTGGCCATGCATAAAACACTACAACTTTGTACATGAAACGTTACTCTAAAAAACCTGGGAAGACTGGAAATACTTCTAAAATAGCGCAAACTTTCTTGGATTACTTCAGTAATGCTTTGGTCTTTCTTTTAAAACCTTGGACCGTGCAAAGATGGGACAGTCTTGTGTCTCGTTTAAACCAAACAAATTTCTGGCTTATATTCACATCTTGTTTGAACGTGAAAATGTTAAAGGACCTGGTAGAAAGGTACCATCAAATAGCAAGTAAGTTATGGTCTGGAACTCACTTCCCTCTGAGATCAGGCACTTGCAGTCCACGGTCACTTTCAAATCTGCTTTGAAAACCACCTTGTGTCAGAGGTCACAATAGACAACCAGAACACAATGCCAGTCCTTGCTGTATAGTCATTGTGCAGTATTTTATTCACGTGTATAACAGTATAGCTGTGTCTGTGTTTTGAGAGTGATTTGTGCTTAATAGTGTTGTTTGACTCTAGTGTTAGAAACTGTTTATTTATCTGTTTGTATTATTGTAACCCCCCCCCCTCCCACACACACATACACACACACTTTGCTGCAAGATAGTCTGTTTTCGTTCTGCTGCTGACACTCGGAAACTCCGTGTCTCTCATGTCAAGACAAGGACCTTTGGTCAGCGTAGTTATTCATGAGTACTTGGGTCCGACTTGTTGGAATGATCTCCCAGTTTCGATCAGATATGCAGACACAAAACTATCTTTAAAAACATAAAACATATGTGTGTGTGTGTGTGTGTGTGTGTGTGTGTGTGTGTGTGTGTGTGTGTGTGTGTGTGTGTGTGTGTGTGTGTGTGTGTGTGTGTGTGTGTGTGTATGTGTGTGTGTGTGTGTGTGTGTGTGTGTGTGTGTGCAGGATTTTTTTCTTCCTTTCTTCGCTTCCTTTTTTTTTAAATTTAATTTTGTTTTTGTGTTTCTTTTGTCCTAGTCTGGGTTAGGCCCGTAGCCGTGGGTTAAATTAACCTCGGATTTTACATGCAGGCCCTGCCCAATTGGGCAAAGTTCGTGTATATAGAGGAGTTGAAGACTAGAAGCATGGATTATTCCCGTTACTACCGAAAAATAAAAATGTAGGTTTGAGTTAGGTCGGTGGGTGGGTGTGAGCGTTTAGGAGTTTAACGTCCTTTTCCACCGCGTGTGGGTGATATCACAGACGGGGCAGCGAGAATAAGACCAGTAGTGCCAGTACAAATGTTTGACCCCAGCCGGGATTCGAACTCACTACACGCGCATTGGGGGTCCAACGCTCTACCATACGGCTATCCCGGCTCCCCTAGGTTTGATTTAGAACCAGTTAGTCCAGATAGCGCGAGGAATTGCGTGGTAGTGTGAGGAGGCGCGAGGAAGAGGTAAAAATATTCAAAAGCACTGAAGTCAGTAATTGAAACAAACTGAGACGAGGTTTGGGTGTTTGTGAGAAGTGCGCTCGGTATACTTTGAATAAATGAAGTAGCAACAATACAAACAAAATGTTTCACAGTGTGGGAGTGCAGAAGCTAGCTATTCTCCATGTCGCGTCGTACACTTTGGGGTCTCGTGCCTCGAATGGTAGCTTACGGAAGGGGCGTAATCCCGCTGTGCTAACCAAAAGTTCTTACGGGGTTGCGGGGAATAGCGCGCAACAACAACGTACACAACAATACTGCGTGAACATGCGTGAACGTGCGCGATTTTGGACCGAGACTAGGCTCGATAGACTCGGCATGTGGGCTACTAGAGTCACAAACGATGCCGCACTACCACTGCGTTGCTATCGGCTGCCAAAATGGCTCGAGAAAATCAGATAAGCTGGAGAAATTCCCAGAGATGGTTTTACCAAATGGTGAGATCGTTCAGTTTGAGCCCTTTTCTTCAAAAGTTTCAAGAAATTTGTGGATAAAATCGATTCGAAGGCAGAACGTCGACCCGTCTCAGTGGCCTAGCGTGTGCAGCCGCCATTTCGTCGGGTACAGGCGGACAAATTCTGTCCCGGTACCTACATTGTTTGAACACAATGGTTATGGAACCAAAAATCAAGAAAGAAAGACTTTCATTTCCAAGCAAAAGTTCAGTTCGCACCGATAAACAGCCAAAGTGCTTGAATAAAAATTAGTGGCAAGCCACAAGTCACAGGTCGACTTGACCTTTACACCGCCTACCTCTCGGTTGAAGCGACTGCCGATCTGCTTCAAGGGCTAGAGTGATAAGCTGCGCTTTTGTGTAGCCACTAAAACGCACGCCCCTGTCTTTCAGATATTTTTTTCAGTTCAGGAACTTTCATTGATTTAATTTTATCGCGAACATCTTCGCCGGTCGAAACGCTCACGTTGCTCGCCATCGCATGCGTAGCCCACATCAGGAGGACCGTTCGCGTCTCCGGCGCTGGAGAGCACCCGACTCTTCGTAACCGGCAACCGCGGTATTGACGCATAGATGTAGCATACAAGAACCAAAGAAAACCAAGAGCGGAGAAAAAATTAAACAATTTTCATAATTATGTCTCTGAAAATGTGGTAGAGGTCAATAAATACCATAGAAGCTTTAAAAAAGAAAGAAAAAGGCTGAAGTAGCAGCATTAGATCGACCGCGGCCACTGGGGCATGGCCGGCGCGGATGTTCAGGGTCACAGCAAGTCTCGTGCAGATTCTTGGAAGGTGTTGTTCCGGGATTTTTCCCTGACAGCATCTTTAGCTTCTTAAAAGAGTCAAATCTGTTCTACAAAATTTATAAACACCTCAAGTAATACGGACTATCCTCGACCTCTGTTTGTTCGATGTACAAAGAAGCCGGTGAAACGTGTTTCTTTTTTAAACCAGATAGATTAGTTTTTATGTTGTTTCCATAGTAATGGAAACAACATAATAGGACGGGCTAAAATTTCCACGTTCATAGGCAAGCATCAGTGGTACAAACGCACGTCACTGCCGATCTCCCGCAGAGACGATTTTGCAAGTGTAACTCTGACAATGACGTAAGAAAACCTGCGTCATCGATGCTGGCATGTATGCTGTTCCGAACGCACTTCTCCTCCTCAGTGAGTGCCGTCTGTGCGGATGTGTGTGCGTGCGTGTGTGAATTGTGTCCGGGCCCGTTTCTTCGAAAATACTCAACCGAATGGCTTCAAATTTGGGGTATCCAAATATATCAAAATGTTACATTAGACGATTCAAGCGTGTGATGATTGCTTACGTGATTAGGGAGTTATCGCCCTTTTGAGACAAGTTGGTTGTCTTTCGTGTACAGGCGTAATATTTATTTAAATCACTCAATTTTTTGGCAGTAGATAGCTTGAATACGGACTCTGAACAGAGTCACTACTAGAAAATGGTCGCTCTTATAGTTTTCATGTAAACCGAGCCTGAATTGACATTGCATGTGAACCCAGTTCAGATGCCTATTTCTCCAAAAATACTGAACCGATCGATTTCAAATTTGGGGTTTCTAAATGAATCAAGATTGTTGAATAGAAGGCCCGATCCAGATACGATTGCACACATGATTTGCGAGTTATCGCCCTTTTCAGAAAAATTGGCTTTCTGGCGTTTAAAGGCGTAATATTTACCTAAACCACTCCATTTTTTGGACATAGATAGCATGAATACGGACTCTCAACTAAGTGAATTTTGGAGGTTGTCGCTTTTATACTTTTGGCGTAAGCCCTACCTGATGAAAGTGCTGGTGAACACACTTTAGATCTCAAAATCGCTCCTACTATACATAGATAATGAGCCTGGGGTGCCATAAAAAATATACAAAAAAATCAGAAAAATTCACTGCAGCCGTTATCGTCAGTTGACTCGAAAATTTGTACTCACAGCACATTTCCTCTGCAAGCCACACGCCTCACAAACATCGAAGAAGAGACGCACGCGCACTGACGTAAAGTAAGTGCGTCATGTTTGATTGACGTGATGCTGTTTTTTCTTGGGGGTGTCTCGCCACTTTCTTTCGGAATTCCTCTGTTTGGAGACGTGGTGTTGTATTTTACTTATGCTATGTCGCCATCATCGTGCACTCGCAGAGATGATACGGGATACAACAGACTACAACTCCAATACTTTATGAACAGAATATGCGCGGAGAACAAATTCATGAAAGAAGAAGAATCCAGAACGCTGTGCAGGGCTGCTTACGAACTGAACAGGTAAGATCTAGAACATTCCTCAACTTACTGGAAGGCTCGAAATCTCTCCAAGGTGACGTAATCTACTGACGTTACTGCACCAGCATGTTCTGGGATGGTCTAGAAATTATTTTGCATCGAAATGCAGTATCTTTTCGCAAGAGTCTCTACAACTTGACATGTGGAAAGCGGGAATTTCAGTGGGTTTCGTTTTTGCCACTGACTCACACTCAGAAGCATAATGCAAAGATCTTGGAAACATAAAGATAGTTCACTTACCTCCCTTTGAGGGACAACGCGTAAGAGTTGTAGCGCGCATCCCGCAGATCTACGCAGTTGTTTGACCCAACCCTACACTAGCCGCCGTAAAACATTTTAAGAAAATAAACAAAAACGAAGATGTCAGCGACTGACAGGTGGTCTCCCCCCATATATTTCGCATGTGTTTTAGGCCTATGGAAAACATAAGTACTCTCAAAGTTCCGGAGGACGAACGAAAGATCTAGTTTGGCTTTCACTGCTGTACGTAGGCTACGCAGTGCATTTCGTTCGATGTGTTCAAGTAAAACTAGTACGGAACACAGAAAGATCGAATGTGCGAGAGATCCAAAGATGGACGCATCCGCTGAATATTTCCTGCTAACTCCGCATTAATCATATCTGCGACCGACGATCCAGCAGATTCTATGTTGTGATATGGTTTTACAATGGTTAGAATGAAGTTCAGCCGGATGATTTTGTTCTGTGTGTGTGTTCTGAATTTAGATGCAGGTAGACGCTAGCACAATTTAAGTCACCGTGATTTGTAAAGTTGTCAGGGAAAAAACTTACGCTGTATCTGCGTCAGCCGCGTGTGTTTACTGTTAGTTTACACTGCATGCACACGTACCACTTGAGGTCTTTTTTTTTTTTTTTTTTTTTGACAAGAAAGCGAAAAAAAAATGTTTGTTTTTCAACAAGAATACCAAAAGAAGTATTTCCCCGTTTATATTTGTCTGTTATTTGAACAATTCGGCGCAGAACACAATTGCATGCTTTTGTGATCGCTTTCCACTTTCCGCCATGCTGTCACTATAGGGGCCAGATCTAGGATGCGCGCTAATGCGGGCAGACAACTCTTCGCGTTGTCCCGCTATATGTCTCTCTTACGAGGGCAGGAGTGACGCGTCTTTCTGATTCCAAGGTCTTTGCATAATGTGTGTGTGTGTGTGTGTGTGTGTGTGTGTGTGTAGGGGGAGGGGGGGTGCGTGCGTCCGCGGGCAAGCGCGCGTCTAAGGCGAGAGAGAGAGAGAGAGGGTCTCTTCTCCGATACCAGTAAGCAATCGTCTGTCAGTCAGGTCTGCGGGAAGTAACTCTGTCAAAGGGGAACGACTTTATTACAAGAATTCATTCACCCATGTAGAACCTCGCATACGCCAACAAGTTGTGACGTCAACCAGCTAGGCGAGCTCACACGACCTCATGTGTTTGGGTTTTTGCAAGTGCATAGAGGCACGATAAGGGTTTTCAGTACTTTCTTTATGTCAGCATGCTTGATGTCAGAGAGCTTGCGTTCCGGCGTGTGCGCGCGGGCTGCATACATGACACAACGACTACGACTGTGACTACAGCAGGTCATTGAATGGAAACAACATATTGGGCTGGTGGCCATCTTGTTATATATATGCTGTATTTACACCTTGTTTTATTGTCTTCCTTTTTGTTAAGTTGTTTCTCTATAGAGAAACAACTTTATAGAGTGGGGCAGATTTCGCTGCGCGCAGCAGCAAATTTCAGTGATACGAAGCAAGACTGTGACGTTTCTCCAGACAATACATACTTTCACGCACACAGTGACCTAACGAAATCTGCGTCATAGACACATCGCGTGCACACTATGCTGCTGCATTCTTTTTGGCGGGAGTTCTGAGACGTGTGTGTGTGTGTGTGTGTGTGTGTGTGTGTGTGTGTGTGTGTGTGTGTGTGTGTGTGTGTGTGTGTGATGTAATGATGGCTATGTCGTAAACCACCTCGTTGGAGGGCTTTTTACTTTGAGATAAAATGGGCAGTCATATGCTCCAGACCTACATTTCACGATTTTTATCCTACCGCATTTTTAGAAGAGTTATCGCCCATTTAAAGAAATTGGTCAAGTTACGTATTTTTACGAAAAACGTTGTTCAAATCGCTTCATTTTCTGAACTTGGGAAGATCATCCAATTATACTGACTGTATTCGTAGCACAGCTCTGTAGCTCTGACAGGTTTTGTGTTAAAAAAAAATATTTCCGAGGTAGGGGCAGTTTGCATATAAGGCCAAATATCTATGAAAAGACTCCGTCAAATTACTCATCATTCCGGCATTTTTGTCACATGTGACAACAGCACATATGACATGAACTACTGCACTATTATAGCTCTTGTATTAAGAATAACTGAGCTTTTAGATAAACATATTTTTTCAAGTTTCTGCGAGAAGCGCCGATCAAAAAAGTTCCAATTTTGCAGTTTCGTAAGTACAATCGAAGGCACTTAACTTAAGTCCACGTTTCACCAGCTCTCTAGATCTTCCAGATTTTATGTAAAAATTAATTCAGTCACGGAAGTCACAAAAGCAACAAGGAAATCACAAGATATGAAGAAGTATCATCTGTCAGACGAGCAGCGTGAGGCTGACGACAAATGTTTGGTTCACAGAAACAGTCTGCAAGTATCGTCACTGCTTCCGACATTTCACCAGCCCTCAAGATCTTCCAGATTTCATGTGAAAAATAATTCAGTCGGGGAAGTCACAAAGCCAGCAGGGAAATCACATGACATGAACTAGCATCAAAGATCCTCTATACATATTGTATAGAGGATCTCAACGATCTCAGTGCTAGAGGCTGACGTCAAATGTTTATTTCACGGAATTGACGTCATCTCTCTCTCTCTCCCCCTCACCCATCCCCCAGTCACGTGGCTAATCGATCGTAGCGGATCTAAAGTCACTGGTAGGACTTGAAGAGGGGAAAACCGGCAACAATAACAACAAAACAGACAAAATAACGTGGGATTCGGAGAAACAACTTTGTACGACGGGGCCGTTCCTCCTTGTTTTAGTCTGGCGAAGAATGAGCCGAGAAATAGTCCTTGCTGCTTGCGCGGCGTTAAGCCCTAAATAACTAATAACTAACACAGCAAGTCTATAGAAAAACAACTTAAAAATGACGTCGATCAAATGACGCTCATACTTTGCGTAAGTGCGCGCGCTTCGTTACTATGGAAACTTCACAAGGGGTGAACATTCTGCACTATGTTTAGCCACTCTCTGGGGCACAGAGTCTTTCAGTGGAAAGTACCTCTGTGCACGGTGGGGAAATGGCGCTCACTGCGCGACCGTGACGGGCCTAAATTGTCTCGGTGCTCTCAAACACAAGGTCGCGCACTATGTCATCCTTGACCAGCTTTGAACCCAGAGGGATCCTCAATGGCGCAAGTGATGGCAGGCTGTCTTTAGAGTGAAAGTAGGCGTGTTTCTGAATCAGAGACATACATAACATGTCTCTGTCTGAATGGACAGATCTATTATTACATTCAGTCCTAGAGCACGGGTGTGTATGCTTTTGTAATCGTCTCTCATTCCACCACAAGGCAGGTACGTGATCGTCTGCACCGTGCAATAATACTTGCCTGTAGAGTGCAACACCTTGGCCTGTCAGAGTGCAACCCCCTTACCGTTTACTCACATCCTGTTGGATCAGTGTACCACGTAAACAGTGCCAACAAAGCGCAACAATAATTGTCCGCTGGCAAAGATTCTGCCCAAACGAAAAGTGGTCGGATATTCAAGACTTCGTTTCAAATCGAATCATATGATACACAAGTCTTCGCTTGTCTAAAAAAATTTCGCCATTTTTGAAAATGGCGCTGGCTAATGTTTAGCTAGACTCCAGAGTGCAGTCCTTTTTCGGCGGGTCGTGAAAATGTGACTGCTTACAGCCAGCGCCATTTTCAAAAATGGCGAATTTTTTTTTTTAGAAAAGCGAAGACTTGTGTGTTATATGATTCGATTTGAAACGAAGTCTTGAATATCCGACCACTCTTGGTTTGGGCAAAATCTTTGCCAGCGGACAATTATTGTTGCGCTTTGATGGCACTGTTTACGTGGTACACTGATCCAACAGGATGTGAGTAATCGGCAAGGGGGTTGCACTCTGACAGGCCAAGGTGTTGCACTCTACAGGCAAGTATTATTGCACGGTGCAGACGATCACGTACCTGCCTTGTGGTGGAATAAGAGACGATTACAAAAGCATACACACCCATGCTCTAGGACTGAATGTAATATAGATCTGTCCATTCAGACAGAGACATGTTATGTGTGTCTCTGATTCAGAAACACGCCTACTTTCACTCTGAAGACAGCCTGCCATCACTTGCGCCATTGAGGATCCCTCTGGGTTCAAAGCTGGTCAAGGATGTCATAGTGCGCGACCTTGTGTTTGAGAGCACCGAGACAATTTAGGCTCGTCACGGTAGCGCAGTGAGCGCCATTTCCCCACCGTGCACAGAGGTACTTTCCGCTGAAAGACTCTGTTCCCCAGAGAGTGATGTTTAGCGGAATTCTTTACTACATGGCTCGGAAGCTATTACCGTTGTGTAACCTAAGAGTGTCAGTTGTATTGTTTACAGGCCTGCGGTTCCTGACGAAAGAAATGTGAGATCCGGACCTGACGTCAGTGGCAACGATGACGCGGAAGAGGAGAACGAACAACACGATGACCACGATCAACGGCGAAGGCGTGGAGTCACTCCTTTCTCCCACAGAGAATACGACGTTTACGGTTTGTAACTAGTGAGGCATCCCTGTACCGGGTCCACGCTTCTCTTTTTCACCCTGCGACGACGCCCAAATCGGGCTAACCGATACCGAGCCGAGCTAAGTGATACCGAAGAAGGAAAAAAAAACAAAAAACTCGATGACAAAGGAAAGTGGACATTTGCGAACAACGTTTAGGTCCCCGTGTTATTTCACAGTGTGCACAAAAGTGGTGGAAACTGTCGCATTCACAAGCACAGTACACTTTCAGCCTGTTTAGAGATTATTGCCTGCATGAGTTGTCCTCCGTGCATACACAGACCCGCAGCATGCATGCATTTGTTCGTGGCAGCTTCGTGCTCTGCCACGAAAAATGCGTGCTTGTTGCGGCAAGGGAGACAGGGAGACGACTCATGCAGGCAATAATCTCT
>JACVVK020000373.1:437500-517500 GCA_018292915.2 Batillaria attramentaria
CCACGCTTCATCGCCATGACAGTGGTGACGGCCGTTCAGTAACGCAGGGGCTAAATCCGACGCGCTACCTATTAGACCACCGCTCACCCCATTTCACTCATAAAAGGCCATGCAAAATTCGCAATTTTACTTGAAAACTTCAGATCACTAGCAGCCTTCAAACCACTATTATGCAATCTACAGCGGTCTCGGGCCTAGCGGGGAAGGCCCACGCACTGTGTGACAGTGGCTTCGGGTGGCTGCTAATGGTGTGCAGTGGTTTGTTCTTTTTCGCCAGTCTCATCGTATACGGGCAGGGGTTGTCTGGCTCGGGCTCGTAAGAGTTAATTAATGGAGAGCGTCGCATTGTTTACAGGCGTGCAGCTCCTGACTACAGACACCGGAAACCCGGAACGGACGTGAGTGACAACGATGACGCGTAAGAGTTAATTAATGGAGAGCGTCGCATTGTTTACAGACGTGCAGCTCCTGACTACAGACACCGGAAACCCGGAACGGACGTGAGTGACAAAGATGACGCGTAAGAGTTAATTAATGGAGAGCGTCGCATTGTTTACAGGCGTGCAGCTCCTGACTACAGACACCGGAAACCCGGAACGGACGTGAGTGACAACGATGACGCGTAAGCATTAATGGAGAGCGTCGCATTGTTTACAGGCGAGCAGCTCCTGACTACAGACACCGGAACCCCGGAACGGACGTGAGTGACAACGATGTCGCGTAAGAGTTAATTAATGGAGAGCGTCGCATTGTTTACAGGCGTGCAGCTCCTGACTACAGACACCGGAAACCCGGAACGGACGTGAGTGACAACGATGACGCGTAAGCATTAATGGAGAGCGTCGCATTGTTTACAGGCGTGCAGCTCCTGACTACAGACACCGAAAACCCGGAACGGACGTGAGTGACAACGATGACGCGTAAGAGTTAATTAATGGAGAGCGTCGCATTGTTTACAGGCGTGCAGCTCCTGACTACAGACACCGGAAACCCGGAACGGACGTGAGTGACAACGATGACGCGTAAGAGTTAATTAATGGAGAGCGTCGCATTGTTTACAGGCGTGCAGCTCCTGACTACAGACACCGGAAACCCGGAACGGACGTGAGTGACAACGATGACGCGGAAGGGGAGACCGAACAACATCATGACCACGAACAATGGCTGAAACACGGACTGCCTCCCTACTCCAGCAGACATTACGACGTTCACGGTTTGTTAACTAATGACCTGGCTCTAGAAGCACTAACGAATAGACGACTCCACTTGGCAAACCCGGAGGTTAAAGGGTGGGTGGGTGTTTGGGGGTTTAACGTCCTTTTCCACCACATAAGGGTGATATCAAAGACGGGGCAACGATGAAAAAGCCAGCACAAATATTTGGCCCCAGCCGGGATCGAACTCACGACCCGAGCATTAGAAGTCCAACGCTCTACCATTCGACCATCCCGGCGTAGGTTAAAGCCTCGCCCCGGCGTTAGTCTACTTAACTGTTTAGCCGAGACCAGAAAGCCACTTCATCCAAATTCACCCACTTCAGCTTTGCCTCTCTTGTGCGCAAAAAGTCCCAGCTTCAATGGCAGCTTGCCTCCCCTTGCTAGCACCTGGCATACATCTTGCCCTACCAAATTAAAAAAAAAAAATCACGAAAATCGCGCTTTTTCGTGATGATGATGATGATGATGATGATGATAATAATAATGCTAATAATGATAATAACAATAATAACCGAGTATTGTATAGGCGCATTACACAATTTCTTGAATCGGCTCAAAGCGCCTCGAACTGAACCCAACACGCACGCTCTCGTGGATCACACGCATTCTCTCACACACTACAATCACGTGGTGCGAATAAAGGGACAGCACAGCTATTTAAGTTTCGGAATTTAGAATTGCATTTAAGTTTGCTAGCTGAGCATTTCCAAAGCAGAGGAGGAGGAAGCCGAAGTACCCGGCGAGAACCCCCAACCAACGGTCCGAATGAATGGTACCACAAACGAAAAGGAAAAGTCCTTCGCCCCGAGTGGGACTCGAACCTGACCTCTCGCATTGTTGGGTGGCGAAATCTCGTACCACCAGATCGTGATAACAAAAATTACTCCAAACCAGCACACTCGAAAAACAGGGTACTTCAAACACACACCAAACGTGACCATTCGCAATGTGTATGTATTTGTTCTTCTACACATTACGGCGTTTTGTTTACAGGGATACGAAATGACTATCGTCTCCAAGAATGCCAAGGGCCGTACCTGAAGCAATCGTTCCCTGACCTGGACTACGCGCTACTCGGCTACAACATTCTGCTGGGTTATCCCCTCGCTGTAGGTCACGACCCAGGCTTCACCCTCCCCATCTTTGCCGCCGACTACAGCGCTGGTCACATGACCGCGGACTGTCGTTACAGCGTGCCTAAAGGCATCGTCCTCATCCCTGACGTCTCCTGTATTACGTCATTCTCGTCTGACTTAGTTGAATCTACCTTCGAGCTGGCTCAGTCGTTGTCCGCCAGCGCCCACGCGAGCGGGGGCGGGTGGGGGGTCAGTTTCTCGGCCAGCGCTGGTTACAAGGAATCGTCTTCCGAGCTGGGGTCAGGACAGTCGGTGTACACAATCTGGAACTCACTGCCTTCTGCCCTCCGTGATGTCCCCACACTCTCAGCCTTTAAATCACAGCTCAAAACGTACCTGTTCCGTCAGGCCTTTTCATAGATAACTGGGTCCCTCTGTCCATGTTCATGTTCATGTGTGTGTGTGTGGTGTGTGGTGTGTGTGTGTGGGTGTGTGCGCTCTGAGTCTGCTTTTCAGAGACGGGCGCCTTATAAATATGCTGTATTATTATTATTATTATTACATCATCTCGGGAGCCAGTTGTAACTATTACTACATGAGGCTTCTAGAGCGTGACGCACCACCTTTCCATCATGTTTTCCTGGACTGGATCATGGACCTGAACCGAACCGACGATGACGACGTGTACATGGAGTTTTTCGAGAACTACGGCACCCACTTTCTGACGGAAGTCAAGTTCGGAGCGTCCTTCACCTACGAGTACAAGATGGCCACGAGTACCTACAAGAAAGAAACTTCTGAGGGCGTTGATGTGGCAGTGGCTGCCAGTTACTCGGGACTCTTCAGCGTTGGAGGTGGATTCAATATGGACTCGTCTCAAAAGGAGGCTGCATCCTCGTTCCAAAAGAAGGTGACGACGAGAACCATCACAATCGGCGCCGCCCCTCCAGCCAATGGGGACGCCATGACGTGGGCTTCCACTGTCAAGGAGAGCCCAGTTCCCGTGTCCTATGACCTTCGATCTATAGAAGACCTGTTCTCGGAAAGATTCATGACCGCGGACTACATGCAGGCCTACGACCTTGACTACCAGAGAATCGAGAAGAAGATCAAAGAAACCAAACAGAAGTACTGCGCAAGACTGAGAGACCAAGGGCTTGTGAACAACTGCGGTGTACTGTCTCCCGGGCTCGAGATGAAGAAATCTCGGCTTTACACGGATTTCGCCGCTACCAAGGCATCCACCAAAGGCCAGTGTGTCGAAGAATGCCTCAAGAGAACAAGCTGCGTCGCCATCACATTCTGCCAAGGAAGCGAGTGCGAAGACTACAACAAGGAGGTATGCTACATGTACAAGGAAGGCATGGAAACCGGGGGCGCTGACGATGAAAGATGGACTACCGTCATCATACTTTCCGAGTTAGAAGACCTGCTAAAACTGAGCTACACTGGCATCAACAGTCACAACAAGCGCTCTATTGAAGCAGACGAAAAGGTCACGACCCTTGACTCCTGCAAGTCTCACTGTCTCCGTGACGTTTACTGCGTGGCCTTCACCTTTTCCGAGAACCAAGAACAGAAAGAGAAATGCTCACTGTACTCGGAGAAGGGCATGGCTCTCACGAGGAAGGACGGTGCCACCACGTTTTTCGTCTCTCCTACGAAACACACATAGGAAATAATGTAGCCATTACTACTGCAGCCACTGGAAACGACGACGACGGCAATGATGATGTTAATGATGATGGCTTTATGCATATGATGTAAACACCAAACGTGAAAAAGACAAGCTTCATAAGAAATAAATACTGTGTGTGTGCCCGCACGCGCGCGAGCAATGTGTGTGTGTGTTGTCAGGAACCAAATGTCAGTGTTTTTCATAGGTGACAAACATTAGATGATAACACCGCCGTCAGTACAAATATTTTGTGTGAACATGCTTTGGTTCGTGTTTCCTGACATGATACTGAACTGTATTTCCCTAGACACAGCGTTTTGAGGCACGTGTGTCACCGGGATCCCTTTTCCCACGTGCGACTCGGGCCACTGTATCTGGAGTTAGCTGAGTAGTGCTCACGGGTACAGGTATATAAACTGGGGCAGTTAGCAGTGATATCGCCACTGCCACGGAGCGTTTCCTTTTGTTGCTCGAATTCACGCAGGTTACGGTTGCCCTATGTTAGGGGTAAGCTTTTTTAAATTGTATTTTGCAACTTTGTCACTTTGGTTACTTTAAAGGTGCATGTTTAACTCTATGTAGTGTAAGACTTGTCATTACTGTGACGGTAGTTTTAACTGGTGGCTCAGCACATTGTAAGACAGTTGAGGACTGCGTTTGAGTGTGTATGTCATGCATATGTGTCCACTTCTGATGGAACGTCACAGACTATTTTATATCAACAGCGGTCTGGCTGGGGTCCGGAGTGACGGGTAGAGGCTGCACTGAGGCTGACGGTCGGACGTGTCTCCTCCACGCAAGCAGGCGCGTATCTGTCGACGCCACTTGGTACCCTTGGACCACCTGACGAGTTGGGACGAGAGTCTACCTACGTGTGCCTTCTCCACCTTGAAGACGGCGGCGTCCGTTCCGGCGGGAGAAAGGGCGTATACACTCTGTTACGTACTCCTCCTCCAACTGTCAGAGACCAGGCCACCAGAATAGTTTTTGAGTTTTAAGTACCAAAGACTGTTGTAGTTATCACGTTTTCCATTGTCAACTATTTTGGTAATTAGACAGTAGTTACCATCAAGTCGCCTGTCACGTTCCGCGACAGACGGAAGTGCTGGCGCTGTAATTATTATTGTATGTGTTAAATGTGTGTGTGTAGTTAAGTGTTGAGTGTTTGTGGTAAAGATTTCGTATTGTATTCTCAGCGTTTTCCGCGTCTGGTGTTGTATGATTGCGAGCGGTATGGGAGCGAGTGGTTATTTGCGTGTGTGAATGTGTGTGTGAGTTGGAAGGCAAGACTGGGTCGTGACATCTTGGTGACCCCTGTTTTGTAAACGTTTGCGTCCTTGTTTTGTACTTCCACATTGTCTTGGCAGGCAAAATGGTTGAACTTTTACTCATTTCTTGTTATTTCAGTATGTTTCAAGGTTGCCGGTGCGTTCGTCCCCAGTTACCGTGAAGTGCCCACTGTACTGAAGGTACGCTGTGACCTGGAAGTCAGTACAAGCGGAAACAGCAACACCGTTATGTGCACTGTGCTGGCGCTTTATGTGACAACACGCACTGTACGGGACACGTAGTTACTGTATATAGTTAGATTTTGATTTTCCCCCTTTCCAGTGTGCATGTTTTTTTCTTAAATAGTTAGTGTTAGTTCTGTCTGTCATGGGTGACCCTCCCAAAACACCAGGCTTGGGCCGGGGCTCGCGTTTGAAGCTGTTGTCATCGCCCGGTGTAGGTGCGATGCAGGCCGGTGATAGTGGCCAGGTGCAGGACGGGGTGACAGGGCAAACTCAGGCATTGGATCCCACCGAGGAAATAATCCAACTTGGTGAGAGACTGGCACTTAGAGGTGAGAAATTAGCGAATTTCGTTCAGTCAGAGTTGGAACGTAGAGCAAAAGAGAGAGAAGCAGATAGACAAGCAAAAGAGAGAGAAGCAGAGCGCGCGTATCAGTTACAGGTTGAGCGTTTGAGATTGGAAAATGCCCATAAAGTTCACACTCCTAAGGAAGCCGCACACACCGCGTACATTCATAAACTCAAGTTACCAGAGTTCGATGAAGCAAAGTCTGACATGGATGCATACATTTTTCGCTTTGAAAAGCACGCAAAAGCATGCAATGTTCCTGAATCAGAGTGGTCTGTTGCTTTAGCTTCGAAGTTATCCGGTAAAGCATTGGATGTATTTCAGTCACTCTCTCTGTCCAAAACCGACTCGTATGAAGAGCTAAAACAGGGTCTCCTAAAGCAGTTTCAGTGCACTGAAGAAGGCTTTAGAAGTCGTTTCCGAGCTGTACGTCCGGAAGTTGGTGAGTCCTTCGTTTCTTTCACGGAAAGAATGAAGCGATGCTTTCAAAGATGGGTTGCTCTCTCGGGAGTTGACAACTCGGTCGAAGGTCTGTCCGACTTGATCTTACGTGAGCAATTTTTTCAGGCTTGCAGTAAGGACATTGTCACGCATATTCGGCAGTTGGGACGTAAGAACTTGGAAGAGGTGACGCTGAAGGCTGACCTCTACAGAGGTGCAAATCCTGGAAAGTCGTTCGCACGGAAGGCGGGTGCTGAAGTTTGGACAGCAGGAGCTGCAGTTGACGTCGAGAAGACACAACCGCAGGCTGAGACGAAGCAAGGAGTCCGAGGCGAAGGGCGATGGAAACACAGACGAGGTCGCGGAGGTAACAACCAGGTACAGGTGAGCCCGCAACTTGACCGGAATCGGTGTAGGTTGTGTAAGCAGCAGGGTCATTGGGCTAAGAAATGTCCAAATAAAAAAACCGTAGGCGCAACAACCCCAACCTTCGCTGGTGGGTCTTTGCATTCCCATGTCTTCTTGTCATCAGTGTGGGGAAGTTTGTAGTATGCTGAAGCCGTGTGGTCATCCTCCACTTCAAGGTACGTCATTGTCTCACAAGAGAACTGATATGAGTGTTCTGAACACTTGTCAGGGTACAATGAATGGTCGACATGTTGATGTTCTGTTAGATTCAGGCTGTACTACCGTGGGCGTCCGTAAGTCACTTATCTCAGAAGACCAGTATACGGGAGACATTCGTCACTGTCTTGCTTTTGGAGGTGAGGTCATGGCATATCCTGTCGCACGTGGTCACCTTGATACGCCGTATTTCACAGGTGAGGTAGAAGCATGTGTACTTGAGAACCCGATGTGTGATGTGATTTTGGGACAAGTTCCAGGGTGTACATTCAGTCTCGGGACCACGCGTTGAGGTTGCGAATGCTGTGCAGACCAGGCAGCAGACGGCGAACGCCAAGAAGCCGGCGCGTCCGTTAGCTGTGCCTGACGTTCAGTCGCTGAAGGTCGACCACAAGGAGCTAAAAAAGATGCAGAAAGAAGATGAATCGCTCAAGCCGCTGTGGAAGGTTTCTTCTAAAGAGGTTCAAGATCTCCCAGCAGGTAAAGTGAGTTTCGTGGATGATGATGGTATTTTGCATCGACGAGTCTTTCATCCGAAGGGAGGAGGAGAAGAGACCAGGCAAATTGTGGTACCGCAGCCGTTACGCAAGTCTGTCCTTGTGACCGCTCATGATGGGTTGTTGGCTGGTCACATGGCTGCCGGTAGTACCATGAAGAGAATTGCGCCATACTTTTACTGGCCAGGGTTCAAAAGGGAGGTAACTCGGCATTGTCGTTCTTGCGATCAGTGTCAGAGAGTCTATCCGAAGGGTAGAGTTCCCCAAGCCCCACTTCAAGCCATGCCTACCATTGAAACACCATTTGACAGGGTAGCGGTAGACATAGTAGGGCCGTTCCATCCTCTTTCTGGAAGAAAACACCGGTACATTCTCACTTGTGTTGACTTTGCGACACGCTATCCTGAAGCAATACCCTTGCAAAACATTGATACTGAGTCAGTGGCTGAGGCTCTTTTCGGCATATTTTCCAGGGTAGGGGTCCCCAGGGAAATCCTTTCCGATCAGGGTTCGCAGTTTACTTCTGACATGATGAGAGAGCTCACTAGGCTCATGAGCGTGTCTCAGGTTCACAGTTCGATTTACCATCCACAAACCAATGGAATGTGTGAGAGATTTCATTCCACGCTCAAAGCGATGCTCAGAAAGATGACACAGGAGCAACCACGCGAGTGGGATCGCTACCTACCCGCATTGTTGTTCGCATATCGAGAGATACCACAAACGAGCACAGGATTTTCTCCATTTGAACTTCTGTTTGGTCGAACACCGCGAGGTCCCATGCAGCTGATCAAAGACATTTGGTCAGGGAAAGTTGCTGATGCATCTGCAGTGAGTGAGTATCAGTATGTTTGTGACCTTAAGGATAGGCTCATTGAAACATGCAAACTTGCTCAACAAGAAGCCAAGAAGGCGGCCGGAAGGTCAAAAATTTACCACGACAAGAAAGCAAAAGATCGTCGGCTGGAGGTCGGTGATGAGGTTCTTGTTCTGCTGCCCTCAGACAAAAACAAGCTGCTGCTGAAGGGGGTATGTGGGTTAAAGGGTTGCGGTCTGTAGTGGATGTGTGAATTTTGACGTTGCGCGCGCGCGAGTGTGTGTGTGTGTGTGTGGGGGGGGGGGGGGGGGGGGGTCAATATGGATGGAGAGGGGTGGTGTGGTGCGTCATATGTACGGAGGGGCAGGGTCAATTCGACGTAGGTGAGAGGAGGGTGTGTGTGTGTGTGTGTGTGTGTGGGGGGGGGGTGTACATGGAGGAGTAAATAAAAAAAAAATATTGATGGCGGTGTAATGTCATTTTAATATTTCAGGCAGTTTTGTTGTTGTTGTTGTTGTTGTTAATGTGAGTGATTACGTCTTTGTAAATCGCCATCATTGTAAACCACGTTTTGTTTTCTGTATTTTAACCACGGTTTAAAGTTTTATAATAATTGTTTCTGCTGGCCTCTTAAAGATTTTCTTAGAAAATATTTACCATTGAGATTTTAATCATTTTTTTTCTTTCAATACCAAGTATCTATTTTTGTAGACATGTTGATAATAACCAGTAATTAATGAAGAAAATAACTGGATTGAAGCCTGAATTAGACGCGACTCATACCGCCCCCCCCCCCCCCAAAAAAAAAACAAAACAAAAAAAAACAACAAAAAAACAAACACCGTGTGTGTAGTGTGTGTGTAGAGTGTGTGTGTGTAGAGTGTGTGTGTGTAGAGTGTGTGTGTAGAGTGTGTGTGTGTAGAGTGTGTGTGTGTGTAGAGTGTGTGTGTGTGTGTGTGTGTAGTGTAGAGTGTGTGTGTGTGTGTGTGTGGTGTAGAGTGTAGTGTAGTGTAGTGTAGTGTAGTGTAGTGTAGTGTAGTGTAGTGTTGTGTAGTGTTGTGTAGTGTAGTGTAGTGTTGTGTAGTTGTGTAGTGTAGTTAGTTTGTGTAGTGTTGTGTAGTGTTGTGTAGTGTTGTGTAGTGTTGTGTAGTGTTGTGTAGTGTTGTGTAGTGTTGTGTAGTGTTTGTAGTGTTGTGTAGTGTTTGTTGTAGTGTTGTGTAGTGTTGTGTTGTGTAGTGTTGTGTAGTGTTGTGTAGTGTTGTGTAGTGTTGTGTAGTGTTGTGTAGTGTTGTGTAGTGTTGTGTAGTGTTGTGTAGTGTTGTGTAGTGTTGTGTAGTGTTGTGTAGTGTTGTGTAGTGTTGTGTAGTGTTGTGTAGTGTTGTGTAGTGGTTGTGTAGTGTTGTGTAGTGTTGTGTAGTGTTGTGTAGTGTTGTGTAGTGTTGTGTAGTGTTGTGTAGTGTTGTGTAGTGTTGTGTAGTGTTGTGTAGTGTTGTGTAGTGTTGTGTAGTGTTGTGTAGTGTTGTGTAGTGTTGTGTAGTGTTGTGTAGTGTTGTGTAGTGTTGTGTAGTGTTGTGTAGTGTTGTGTAGTGTTGTGTAGTGTTGTGTAGTGTTGTGTAGTGTTGTGTAGTGTTGTGTAGTGTTGTGTAGTGTTGTGTAGTGTTGTGTAGTGTTGTGTAGTGTTGTGTAGTGTTGTGTAGTGTTGTGTAGTGTTGTGTAGTGTTGTGTAGTGTTGTGTAGTGTTGTGTAGTGTTGTGTAGTGTTGTGTAGTGTTGTGTAGTGTTGTGTAGTGTTGTGTAGTGTTGTGTAGTGTTGTGTAGTGTTGTGTAGTGTTGTGTAGTGTTGTGTAGTGTTGTGTAGTGTTGTGTAGTGTTGTGTAGTGTTGTGTAGTGTTGTGTAGTGTTGTGTAGTGTTGTGTAGTGTTGTGTAGTGTTGTGTAGTGTTGTGTAGTGTTGTGTAGTGTTGTGTAGTGTTGTGTAGTGTTGTGTAGTGTTGTGTAGTGTTGTGTAGTGTTGTGTAGTGTTGTGTAGTTGTTGTGTAGTGTTGTGTAGTGTTGTTGTAGTGTTGTGTAGTGTTGTGTAGTGTTGTGTAGTGTTGTGTAGTGTTGTGTAGTGTTGTGTAGTGTTGTGTAGTGTTGTGTAGTGTTGTGTAGTGTTGTGTAGTGTTGTGTAGTGTTGTGTAGTTGTTGTGTAGTGTTGTGTAGTGTTGTGTAGTGTTGTGTAGTGTTGTGTAGTGTTGTGTAGTGTTGTGTAGTGTTGTGTAGTGTTGTGTAGTGTTGTGTAGTGTTGTAGTGTTGACATCACAGGGAGACCTATAAACAATCACGACATGGGTTAAAACACCTTAAGTAATGAGAAACACCTTTAAGTAACAGGGGGGTCCAACAACTATAGGAGGGGTCCATTAACTTTAAAGTTATTGGACCGAGGGGGTCCAAGTACTATGGGGGTCCAACAACTTTATGACACCGGCAGAGAGTTGTGGCAGCCAAAAAACAACAACAACAACAACAAAAGAAACCCTCTTTGTGAGAGCTGCAGATTGTAGTTGTGCTAACTGTTTCTAATTCTCACATTATGGGTTACAGCTTTGGTTTTCCTGTCAGTGTTATACTCTTATTATGGCAAAGGATTTCGGAGGAACTACAACTACTAGAGGCGTCAAACTTCGCATAATGATAGACATTCATTAGATCTCATTTGAAAGAAGTTGACCCAAGGTCAAGGCCATACAAACTGTTTTGGGGAAAATTGTAATATTGCCAGGACCGCGTCATTCGTTTTAATACCGCGGTTGCCGGTTACGAAGAGTCGGGTGCTCTCCAGCGCCGGAGACGCGAACGGTCCTCCTGATGTGGGCTACGCATGCGATGGCGAGCAACGTGAGCGTTTCGACCGGCGAAGATGTTCGCGATAAAATTAAATCAATGAAAGTTCCTGAACTGAAAAAATATCTGAAAGACAGGGGCGTGCGTTTTAGTGGCTACACAAAAGCGCAGCTTATCACTCCAGCCCTTGAAGCAGATCGGCAGTCGCTTCAACCGAGACTGAGGTAGGCGGTGTAAAGGTCAAGTCGACCTGTGACTTGTGGTTTGCCACTAATTTTTATTCAAGCACTTTGACTGTTTATCAGTGCGAACTGAACTTTTGCTTGGAAATGAAAGTCTTTCTTTCTTGATTTTTGGTTCCATAACCATTGTGTTCAAACAATGTAGGTACCGGGACAGAATTTGTCCGCTTGTACCCGACGAAATGGCGGCTGCACACGCTAGGCCACCGAGACGGGTCGAAGTTCTGCCTTCGAATCGCTTTTATCCACAAATTTCTTGAAACTTTTGAAGAAAAGGGCTCAAACTGAACGATCTCACCATTAGGTAAGACCATCTCTGGGAATTTCTCCAGCTTATCTGATTTTCTCGAGCCATTTTGGCAGCCGATCGCAACGCAGTGGTGGTGCGGCATCGTGTGTGACTCGAGTAGCCCACATGCCGAGTCAACCAAGCCTAGTCTCGGTCCAAAATCGCGCACGTTCACGCATGTTCACGCGCTATAACGAGAATCGGCAACCGCGGTATTAATATGCTGTAAAGACCTGAATAAATCACACTGTCAGTTTTCCAGCTGCCTAGCAGCCTTGCTTACTCCCAAGCTGTTCAAGCCCTGCATAGATCAGTCTTTTAAAAAAAAAAAATGTTTAAAACCAGAAATGTCTGTTGATGTAACGGCGTTGTGGTCTTCTCCTTCTCATCCGGCCGCCATCTTGGAACCACCACGGACTTGAGGTAGTGGGGTTATGACCCTGGGTGTAGTTGAGCAGAGAGGGAACCAGATCCAGCCACAGCGCCACCCGTTTGGCGTACAGGTCTTTCTCCACGCGGGGCTGGGGTCCAAAGGCCAGGTAACTCTTGTCAGCGGCAGAAAACTCTGGCCACACAGTTCCGTTAAGTTGTCTCCCCACTGCGTTGTTTGGGTTGCTGCAATAAAAGAAATTTTTTGTTTAAAGTAAAGAAGTAGCGGTGGGTTTACAAAAGAAGAGAAGAAATCATCAGCTTTTTGCACATGAAATTCAAGTTTGGTATATTTACATCTGGAGTTAGTTTCTGCGAGAGGCTTCTTGGGGCAGCTTCAGGAACATCATCAGCACTTATACCGGACCTTCTTCTCATTACTAGAGTTAATAAATAATAATAATGATAAGGCAACGATTCCTGTGGCCCCTATTCTTCGGGAAGCTCTAAGCGCCTCACAAACAGAAGAGGGGGGGGGGGGGGGGTATAGGCGTGGACAGCCGTGCAAGCAACAGAGACCATCTAGCAGCTAGAGACGGGTAGCAGAGCTAACTGTTGAGCAATACGGTATGTCGTATGTCGTGAGCAGAATCTCGGCCAGTAGTTCACATGACGAAAGACACAGACTAACGACACTAACAACTTTCCAAAAAAGTCGATGCTTATCTTTCCAAAAGGATGAAGATTTGTGGGTCTTTCCCACACAGAAATAAAAACACAAACCACAATAGAAGAAGACGAGTGGAGAGGGTCACTAAGTGCTTAAAGGTTTAACGTTCTTTTCCAAACAGAAGAAGAAGAAGAAGAAGAAAAAGAAGAAGAAGGAACATAAGACCAAGCGTCTTTTCTAGTTTTCTCCATAGGCGATTACCCTGTCTTTGCAAACTCCGTCACCATGGCGACGAAAGAGTCTCTCAACTGCACGTCCACAGAGGTAAATGGGTCTAGAGAGACAAAAGTGACGTCGTCGAACTCGAACAGTAGATCATAGCCGTGGTTCATTCCCCGAAGCAACTTGCTCTCCTGGGAAACCGGATAGTGGTCGAACAAGTAGAGATAGGTTGAACCCACTGTTGATCCCGGGATGAGAGTTTGGATGGTAGCGGTGGAATTGCTCAGACTTCGAAGCATTCTCATCATTGAAACGACGAAGTTGGTGTCTGAGAAGATGTCTGCAGCGCTCTGTGAATCCGGAGAAGACACAAACACCCACCCACACCCACACACACCCACCCACACCCACACACACACACACACACACACACACAGGCGTAAGGACACAAAATGGCCGTGGGGTCATGTGCAGTGTTTCCCCCCCCCCCCCCTTGGGTACTGTTTGGCAAGTGTGCCAGTCTGTAGTGAAAAAGCGTTATTTTCGTGAATTTTGTATTATGTAGGTCAAGGTGCATGGCAGCGGTCACAAAAAGAGGCAAGCTGCCGGTGAAGCTGGGACTTTTTGCACAGAAGTGGGACACAAGTGAGGCAAGTGTATTTTGTGAACTGCCTTTCTGGCCTAAAGAGAAAGTAGAGGTGCATTACTCCAGTGAGGCCTGAGCAGAAAGGAGACATTCAATTTTTTTTAACCCCTGTCAGGTGCGTGCCTTTGAATGGTCTGTTCATGGTGGTAATTGTTTCTAGATTGAAGCATTTGTAGTGGTGACTATGATGCCTGAGGTTAATAGGGAATATACAGGCATTTTGAGGACTTGTGTATTTGTGTCCTTCGCCCCCACACACGTAAATTGATCACGGAAACCTCGATAAGACGGCTGAGGCCACCAAAACTTAAAAATTGCGGTTACGCTTCTTAGGCACTGAAATAAATTAAATGTGATTTGTAATCCCGACGTTCATCGTTTAAGAGACTGGACAACTTATGAAAAACGAAGACCTCACGAATATACAATTATCGTACGATTACATATCTATAATTGTACGGCAAAAAAGTGCATGATCACCTGAAGATTTATCGTCCTGTTCTTTCGCGGCTGAGTGTAGAAGAAACTCAAGACATCGGTCAAGGTCGACAAAGCGTCCTTGTTACCAAAGATATCTACTCCATACAGAAAGCGCAGCTCTGAGTGTAACATATCTATGACGTCATCATCAGTGACGTCAAGGTCAGCATCTCCGGCCATCGTCATTAGGTCCACCAGCAAGATACCCTCGTTGTTGTTCACCCCGAGCATGACGTCACGGCTTGCGATCCCATTGGTCAACAGGTAAACCGGGTCAAGGACGAGCTGGGCGGGGTCACGAGGTACGAAGTCCTTGTCCACAGTGGGGATCTAAAAGGAGAAACATCATCTTGATCATCCTTCATAATTATTTCTTTTTCGGTTACCATTCACTAGGTCAATGAGTGATTGAAATAAAGAATAATTATCTTTTTCAGCAAGGTTACGGCCAGTATCTTCGTCATCTTCATCGGTGTCGTCGTCAAAATCATGATCAGCGTTATAATCATCACCATTAACATCACCATCATCATCATCATCTTAAAATGTGTCGTCGGTGTCAAAATCAGTCAATCAATGATCAATCATCAATCACCTTTGTTGATTTCATCATTTTCTGTGACTGTGGTTCCCATGATAACTGCCTGTTTTTATATGTGACGCTACGCCACGAAATGAGTCGGAAGTTACATGCAGCTGAATAGTGCAACACCCGATTTTCCGACCGAGGTGGCTATTTTGTTTCATGGGGTACGTCATTTCAACAGATCATAACTTCAAAAATAATTATCCGATTTTAATCTGGTTTTCACCATTGGATTCAGCATTAAAAAAAACCTGTAAGATCATATCAAAACCTCAAAAACGTCAGACTCAAATCGTGGGGGGGCGTCACATATCGGATCAGTTTTCGCTTTGTCCTGTCACTTGGGAATCTTGGGAACCATTTAGCTGATCAATACTATGACGCAAAATAACCTTGGTCGGTCGGTGGTCTAGTGGTTAAGAGACCTGTCACCAATGCGAGAGGTCAGGGGTTCGAGTCCCACTCGGGGCAAATAATTTTTCCTTCTCGTACGTGGCAACGTTCATTCGGGCCGATCGTCGGGGGTTCTCTCCGGGTACTCCGGCTTCCTCCCCCTCTGCTTTGGAAATGTTCAGCCCACCAAATTTGAAAAATAAATGCAATTCTAAATTCCGAAATTTAAATAGCTGAGCTGACCCTTCGCACCACGTGATTGTAATGTGTTTATGTCAAGTGTGTGAGAGAATGCGTGTGATTCACGTGAGCGTGCGTGTTGGGTTCAGTTCGCGGCGCTTTGAGCCGATTCATGAAATTGGATAAAGCGCCTACACAATACTCATTATTATTATTATTATTATTATTATTATTACAAACAGGGGAGTCGGAGTGGCCGAATAGTAGAGCGTTGGACTTCTAATGCTCGGGTCGTGAGTTCGTATCCCGACTGGGGCCAAATATTTGTGCTGGCTTTTTCATCGTTGCCCCGTCTTTGATATCACCCGCATGTGGTGGAAAAGGACGTTAAACCCCAAACACCCACCCACCCATATTACAAATATTGAGCCAATTCCAATATTAAAAAAATTCAAACCCCGCGCTAATAAATAAAATATCAACACAAAATACCTAAGCACAGAAGTGTTATTTACATGGACTTCGTCAAGGAAATGCACAAAACAGCACACTAAAGTCCACATGAAAAGTCAGAAAAGTAAAAGAAAAAAAGGCTTAATCACTTACCCATGGCATACTTTCAGGTAATATCAAATCAATACCAAAAGTCGAGAAAGGGAGTAATTTGTCCACGTTGACCCCTTTCAGACACTCCACGATGCGCATGTGCAGCTTCTCCGTCCAGTACTCCAGGAACAGGGAGTCCACGTACCGCGAGTACCACTGCACCCACCTCGGAGGCTCGGCATCGCCAGGGACCATACAGCCTGTTTCATTTGCAAGTTTGTAAACAGCTTCCCTAGGTGATTTGTTCAAAGACCAAGACGCTAGCGGGGATCCACTCTGCAGGATGGCCCTGGAGAAAAGCCCCTTGGAGTAAGGACTCAGCATCTGGAGACCCACGCTTCCCGCTCCAGCAGACTCACCAAATATGGTGATGGAGTCAGGGTCACCCCCGAATGCCCGGATGTTGTCCTTGACCCAGCGGATGGCCATGTTCTGGTCCAGCAACCCGTAGTTGCCAGGAGACGCGTCATCAGCGGTGGAGAGGAATCCCAGAATGCCCAGTCGGTATTGAATGACGACGACAATGACGTCACCTTGCGTGACTAGCCTGCCTGGCGTTGTATCGAAAGCGGAACCGAGGTAATACGCTCCACCATGAATCCACACCATCACTGGGTACGGATCTCCACCTACATGTAGACAAATGATTACAAACTGCAATTGCATGGTATGATGGAGTATGGTATACCTGCTTTGAGTGCACACAGTTGAGTAGCGGATCAGGACGGACAGACAGCTTGACAGGTTGTAGTTTGTGATGTTAGGGTAATGCCCATTTTCTGCAATGCAAAGGTGGGAGCCGGGATAGCCGAGTGGTACAGCGTTGGACTTTCAATGCTCGGGTAGTGAGTTCGAATCCCGGCTGGGGCCAAATATTGTGCTGGCCGTTTTCTCATTGCCTCATCTTTGATATCACACTTACCTGGTGGAAAAGGACGTTAAGCTCCTAACCACCCGCTCCACCCTACAAGGCAAAGTGGGACAAGCCAGAATAATTTGTAAGTTTCAACCAGGAATCGAAATTACTACGAGAGCGTTGACAGTCCATCGACAAATCTAAGGGCTTGGCCAACCCAGATATAAAACATTCGTGGATATCACACAAAAAAAGAAACAAAGAAAGAAACAAAACAGCGACGTATTCACATTACGTACTTGTTGAAGGTGACGCAGGAGTGTAGACGTTGAGAGTAAGGCAGTCCTCGTTCAAATTCACCTGACCTGGTTGAGGACACACAATGCCTAACGAAGACGCGTTGAACACCTGCCCCTCTCTCGGGCCAGGGTGGGGCCGGGGTCTGGCGAAACGAAGCTCCCCCACGGGCGGCAGAGCGTAGGGAATGCCCAGGTAGCCATAGAAGGACGCTGTCCCGCCGACGACAGTCAGGTCTTTTCCCGACACCCGGCCCCAGGGTGCGTCTATAACGGGCGTTGAAGACACGAGAGACACACCCAAGCACAGAAGGATGGCCGAGAACACCGGGCAATCCATGGCGCGTTTAGTTCTGCTCCCAACCACAGACCTCGCGTGACGAGTTGAGGGGTAGAGTCTGTCACTACTTGTATAGCACGGGAGTCAATGCAGATTGCGGAGATAGTTTGCGGTGCTAATGCAATTCAAAGTGCTATCAGATAAATCTTCTCGCGTGCATCAGTCACTTGGGACACAATATGCTACATAGCATCTGAAACCATTGTGGTGGATCGGGTCGGCGTACATGTTGTTCAACGTATGTAGAAGCGCACCGCGTACTGTGCAGACGACGTTTTTTGGTTGTGGACTGAGGACCAACTAGACAGCGCTGACTGGTAGCTATTTTTAGCAACTTGGTCGTATCGACGTGTAGTGCAGGTATGTAAGTGTTAGCGGGCCAGATTAAGTCACATTTCTTTGGTGTTAGAAGTCGCAAAGTCACGAAAATAATTGCAGTGGCCCAAAAGAACATCTGTTCGTTTGACAAACAGCCTTAGAGCTTTGCGACATTTTACCCCGTCAGAATTCATTACAGAAATAGACACTTTCGTTACAGTAAACAGTGGTATACGTTTTTCCGTCCTGAATGTGAGTACGAAAAACTCCTTGGATTTCTATTAAATTTTGTCTGTGGGAAAGAAAGGGGCTGTTTACCAACCAGAAAGTGACTTTCACTTAAACATTAATACAGCGTTAACAAGTGCTCATGCTCATATTTCAAACGTAAGATCAACCGTCATATATCAACCGTCGCGAACGCTCCGGTCGTCGTCCGAGAGGCTTCTCAAAATTCCCAAGCGCAACCTGAAATCCTTTGGCGAGCGCTCTTTCGCGCCAACCTTTTGGAATTCTCTGCCGGCACATCTGAGAAATATGCCCAAACTGTCTATTTTTAAGATCAGTCTTAAAACGTTCCTCTTTTGTAAAGCCTTCCAGTAATTTCCTGTGTCAGAAACTAGTCAGTTTCACTAGTGTAATACTATGTCTGTTTGTAAAATGTGTGTGAGTGTCGGTGAGTGAATGGCGCATTGCGTTTATTCTAAAGAAATGCGCCCTACAAAAACCATTTATTATTATTATTATTATTATTATTATTATTATTATGACGATTTTAGCCAAGAGGAATTGCCATTAACACGTTGAATCGAAGTAGCAGGAGGAGACAGTCCGACATCTTGGTTACCCCCCGTAGTCATATGATACTGAAAAAACCTATTTTGAATAGGTGGAGTTGTTTGCTCTTTTAGGGCAGACATGCGCATGACAGTTTCTCACTCCGATCCGCTCACCCTACCCCAGCCTCACTTGACTAACGAAAGACCGATTGCGAAATAGGCCAAAGCCTCGTCCCTCTCCTCTGTCGTGTATTGGCGGGGAGCCAGGGCGGTCGAATGGTAGAGCGTCGGACTTGTAATGCTCGGGTCGTGAGTTCGATCCCGGCTGGAGCCAAATATTTTGTGTTGGCTTTTCCATCGTTGCCCCGTCTTTGATATCACCCTATGTGGTGGAAAAGGACGTTAAACGCCCAAACACCCACCCACCCATCCTGTCGTATATTGGCAAAACACAGTACGTCCATGACGCCGTTTTATGGGAAAACTGAGGGGTGATTTCAAAATCAAAGACATTGATGTAATGGCCTTTTTCCTTAAATGACGTCAATCGACTTAACTGCTTTCTTTCCATGTTTCAGTCGTATCAAACTCTTCACGAGCTCCCCACGTTGTAGTGTCCGTCAAAAAGCTTGCCATGTGTCACGGATGCGTGACTTAGGGTAAATCATGTGCTGTTATGATTTCCGTATGACGGGTTGGTATGATTTCTGTATGCATCGTAATTATGTTCTGTGTGGCACACGTGCCTTGTTTTCTGCACGGGCCACGCATGTATCCCTTAGTGAAGGTTTTACACGGGACATTTGTGGATAATATGCTGACCCGTCCGTTTCCCTTGTTAAAGTCGATACAGGTAACCCGTTTTACACGTGATGCGGGTGTATCCTGTGCGATACTCACCCTATTCGCCCTAACAGTATAAAAGCCATTGCTATTCACTTGCTATTCGCATTTGGCCCGGTAGTACCGACACGTCCGTTCAAGAGTCTGGCACTTCTTCTCGTCCGCTGTCTTTACGGTCTACCGTCATAACCCCTCGCATCTTGCATATGGAGGTAAATGGTTCATATGTTATTTCCCGTATTATGTTTCAGGTCAGCTATTTTCTCTTGTGTAGATATTACCAACGGTCAGGAAGTTAGTATGAAACTTGACTATTGTGGCCGAAGTGTTATGTCGGCTAAGTATGTTTGGTTATTAGCCGTTTTACCAGTGAGTTTAACACTGACCTGTCTGTATATTCTGCTGACTTGTCCGATGTGACAGCTGCAGGCTTCTACCTTTAGCGTTTAGTATGTGCAGTTTCCTTTAGCGTTCGTAACATAGGAGCGTTCGCTGGTTTGTGCCATGGGTTAATATTATCCCATAGATAGGCAGTATGTGCTGGTTAGCCCAAGGACTTACAATAGTGTATTGTTGCACAGGGGTTCCAGCCCGAGTGGCTGTTTTCGGGAGCCAGAGGCTGCCCTGTAGTCCCTTGTCCCGTGGAGGATTTCTTGGCCCTGCGACGACTGAAGGGGAGGGAGCCTGACTGCCCGTATGTGGGATTCAGCGTGGGTGCTGGTCCACTAGAGCATCAGCGGTTGCCGTGATGCTTTTGTAGAGCTGCCGAGCCAGTTCTATTTTCCGCCGCCTGTGGTGTTGTCTGCGGCTTGTGAACTGCACATCTGCACATCTGCACGTCTGCGCGCTTGGCCATCGTTGGAGGTACCATCCCGTGCACGTTAAAAAGCTCTGAGCGCTCTTAGATACAATTATTTATATCATTTGTATTTTAGGCATAGTATTTATTGCCTTGATTGCCTTGCCTATTCTTGATGTCATTGGTATTGTAGCTGTACTGTGACGTGTTATGCGGTGACTGTTCGTCTTGTCAATAATATTGTGGTGGTGTGAATCCCCGCACGTCTCAGTATCAGTTTCTGTTGTGCGACTGCGTGTGAGTGAGAGTAAAGAAAGAGCACGCACCTCTTACACCCATACATTACAGCACACACGGTCGTGACACCATGCCATGCCATGTGTTGTACTCATTATGCCGCGAGACGCGATTGGCTGAATTCTGTTGGCTCGATCGGCACTTTTAAAGGAACAGTCCACTCATATTTCAACAACAACCAAAAAATGTCTAAAAGTGTTTGAAACGCGTACCAATGTGATGCAGCTCACACTCCACCGCTACTAGTAGAGCAAATCTAGAATGGCTTAGCTACATGACTGTACTATACAATTTCAGAAATGAAAAGATTCGTAGAAGTCTGTTTCAAATGCAAAATTTTGGGAAATTCTGCAAAATAAGCAGAGTGGACGGGGCCTTTAACTGACAGGAGTGTAGGCATCCATTTCTGGGGACAGTGTATGCGCACTTTAAAAGTACACAGAGGTCATAGTGGTGAAAAAGAGTGGCCTTTTCCAGTGCGCAGCAATAAAGTCCGTGCCTGCTGCTGGCTCACGGCGCCTTTGAGGTGGTGGGAAAAAAGGAAGGAAGGAAGAAATTAAGGAAGGAAGAAAGGAAGGATAGAAGGAGGGAAAGAGGGACGGGAAGGGAAGGACAAGAAAAGAAAGAAAGGACAAGAAAAGAAAGAAAAAGAATGAAAAGAAAAGAAAGGAAAGGAAAGAACAGAAAAGAACGAAAAGAAAAGAGAGAAAAGAAAGAAAGAAAAGAAAGAAAGACAGACAGAAAGAAAGAAAAAGTGTTAAAAATAAAAACAAACCGAGAGAAGAGGTACGTCGTGAGGATCCGTTTGAAGGTCTTGATTGTTGCGCAACCTGACTTGAGGTGCGAGTGGGTGGGTGGGTGTTTGGGAGTTTAACGTCCTTTTTCATGGGTATGGGTGATATCTTCACTGCCCCTAACCAATGGCTGTCGCCACATCATCATCTTCCTGGTCATGTGTGTGTGTGTGTGTGTGTGTGTGTGTGTGTGTGCCGGGGGCAGCGGAGGCCGTGTATGATGCTGCACATTATGTGTTTGTAGTTAACTGTATGTGTGAAGGAATGTTGCGTGTGTTTCCGTTTCTGTGTGAGTGCGTGCGTGTTGACTGTAAGGCGCCCTGAGCTCCTGCGGGAGGGAGGGCGTCCATGAAATACCCATGATTATTATTATTATATCAAAGACGGGGCAACGAGGAAAAAGGCCAGCACAAATATATGGCCCCAGGGATTCGAACTCACGACCCGAGCATTGGAAGTCCAACACGCTACCGCTCGGCTAACACGGCTGCCCTAACTTGAGGTACAGTACAAACATGTGAGAAAGTTTACACTGAAGTTTTCCGAAGAAACAAAACAAAAAAAGTACCGTGCAAGGCAAGAACTGTTGAGAGTTAAGAGCTGTACTAATCATCAAGATTGAGTATTTCGAGGGTACAGGCGCACTCACGAAAGGTGTGTGTGTGTGTGTGTGTGTGTGTGCGTGCGTGCGTGCGTGCGTGCGTGCGTGCGTGCGTGCGTGCGTGCGTGCGTGCGTGCGTGCGTGCGTGCGTGCGTGCGTGCGTGCGTGCGTGCGTGTGTCTGTCTTGTGTCAGTACGTGTCGCATACTTTTGTTTTATTAGTTTAGTTTAGACTGTATTTGCGAAGCGCCTTGGGCTCACCTTGTGGGGACCTTGCGCTATATAAAAACGTATTGTTGTTGTTGTTAAAACGGTTTAAATACAAGAGCGATGAAGGCATGAGGGTCGACGGTTCGGATCGTGGCACAGCCAAAATTTGTACACTGAGGCTTTTTGCCAGTGCTCTCGTCTTTGAAGTCACTCGTGTGATAGACATTCGGTATCAAGCTTGGAACAATAGGCAACTCCACTCGGCAAGGCCCGATGTCAAAGCCCCGCCCCTTTACTTTTCCATACAGGGCATTTTGACTTACTGCTGTCTTTCCACTTTTCAGTCATACCACACATGTAGTTTGGTATGACTGAAAAGTGGAAAGACAGCAGTCATACCAAACTACATATGCTTCCCACGTTGTAGTGTTTGGCAATGAAGTTTGCAAGCGACTGGCTTCGTATCCCGGCTGGGGCCAAATATTACATTTTGTGCTGGCATTTTCATCGTTGCTCCGTCTTTGATATCACCCGTATTTGGTGGAAAAGGATGTTACCCCCCCCCTCCCCCCCACACACACACACACTCGCAAGCGATTGGCTGAATTCTGAGGGCTCGCCCCTTTCGTTTGACAGGAGTTGAGTTTACATTTGTATGTATAGTAATAAGTAATAGACTAAGTACTGCAGATTGTAGTTGTGTTGTTTCTCACTTTCTGAGTCATCGCTTTGTGTGTGTTTCCCTCCGTGATAGACTGGTATAATGACAAACAAACAAACAAACAAACAAACAAACAAACAAACAAACAAACAAACAAACAAAGCCACTGCCTTCACGTACGCAAAAAATACTCAAACCATTTCCTTTGCTTTGATGTATATTTTGTTTCATAGATTTACATTGAGCGTTGTGAAAATAAGGAACTGAAAGAAAAACACTTTGTTACTGGTAGAAAAGAAAACAATTCAACACAAAACGCAACGAACCAAAACGTTATTTGATTCATAGGAAGTTATGAACAATTTAACATGGCAAACCGCAATCATGGCACATATACACATTATTATATTTCATTGAATTATACATCTAGATAAAACCGTCTCCTCAACGTTGTTGTGCATTTCCGATGCGCATATTGTTATTTCAAGCAGTTTCACTGAAAGTGACACATTATCATTGTTATAAAAACAGCCTTTTCCCCAAACCTTTCAACCACCAAAAGAATCTTTTTTTTTTTTACCGATTAGTCTTGATCATTTTATTGTGTTCAGTGTTCGCAATCGCTCCTTCTGACAAAAAAAGTCTTACTTGTAAGAAAATCTTAGTGTACGTTCGCAGTCAAGCCATCTTACCAGCTTAGTAGCTACTGGCAACTTTTCTTGATCCCAAGCTCTTCAAGACCTGCATAGATCAGTCTCTAAAAAAGCTAAAACCAGAAATGTCTGTTGACGTATCGGCGTGGAGGTCTCCTCCTTCTCATCCGGCCGCCATCTTGGAACCACCACGGAGTTGAGGTAGTGGGGTCATGACCCCGGGTGTAGTTGAGCAGAGAGGGAACCAGATCCAGCCACAGCGCCACCCGTTTGGCGTACAGGTCTTTCTCCACGCGGGGCTGGGGTCCAAAGGCCAGGTAACTATCGTCAGCGGCAGAAAACTCTGGCCACATAGTTCCGTTGAGTTGTCTCCCGACCGCGTTGTTTGGGTTGCTGAAAGTCAAGGGGGAAAAAATGACGGGTGAACAATCCTTCATCAACAGAAGTCAGATGAAGACTCATTAAGTCATTTACGCGAAATACATTTTTTCATTAACCCTAAAACCGGAGTCAGTTCCAACGAAAGCAGAAAAAAATGCGCGGTCATTTTTATATCCTGCATCCTTGGAACAGGATCTTTTATCGCTTTTATTCCGTGCATTTCCAGTCGCAATAGACCCATCATCCACGCACTGAAACACAGATACAGAAAAAAAACCCCAAAAACAAACAGACAAAAAGGAACTCCCCTGAAAAAGCACGGCCAGTGATACTACTACTACTACTACTAGCTACCACTACTAATAATCTACTTTTAAGTCGGTCATTACCCTGTTTTCGCAAACTCCGTCACCATGGCGACAAAAGAGTCTCTCAACTGGACGTCCACAGAGGTAAATGTGTCTACAGAGGAGAAGGTGACGTCGTCAAACTCGTACTGCAGATCAGAGCCGTGGCTCATTCCTCGAAGCAACTTGGTCTCCTGGGAGGAGGGGTAGTGGTCAAACAAGTAGAGATAGGTTGAACCCACGTCTGATCCCGGGACAAGGGTTTGGATGGTAGCAGTGGAATTGCTCAGACTTCGAAGCATACTCGCCATTGGAACGACAAAACTGATGTCAGAGAAGATGTCTGCAACGCTCTGTGAACAGAAGGAACACACACAGTTTTCCGTCGGGTCAGGCTGGTTATCGTGTTCATCTAATCATCTTCGTAAAATTGTATCAATGGTAGACTGTATGTATGTATGTATGTAAGTATGTAAGTATGTAAGTAATATAATAATAATAATCGCATTAATATAGGCGCTTTATCCCAAATATTTTGGCTCAAAGCGCCGCGAGCTAAACCCAACACACACACTCACGTGAATCACACGCATTCTCTCACACACAGGACATAAACGTATTACAATCACGTGGTGCGAAGGGTCAGCTCAGCTATTTAAATTTCGGAATTTAGAATGCATTTATTTTTCAAAGCAGAGGTAGGTAGGTAGGTAGGTAGGTAGGTAGGTAGGTAGGTAGGTAGGTAGGTAGGTAGGTAGGTAGGTAGGTAGGTAGGTAGGTATGTATGTATGTATGTATGTATGTATGTATGTATGTATGTATGTATGTATGTATATGTATGTATGTATGTATGTATGTATGTATGTATGTATGCCAGCGTGTATGGCTGAAATGATGTGATATTTGGCTGAAATCCTGAATGCAGCATCTTGCTGCAGTGCCTGCTAACCTGCAAGTTTATCTTCCCGTTTTCTCGTGGCTGAGTGTAGAAGAAACTCAAGACATCAGTCAACGCCGACGCAGCGTTTTCATTGCTGGAGACATCGCCCTCAAACTGATAGCGCAATTCCGTGTGTAACATATCGATAATGTCATCATCATCGACGTCAACGTCAGGACCTCCAGCCATGGTCAAAAGGTCTATCAAACTAATCCCCTCGTTGTTGTTCACCCCGTGCATGACGTCACGGCTCGCGATTCCATTGGTCACCAGGTAATCTGGGTCAAGGACGAGCTGGGCGGGTTCACGAGGCACGAAGTCCTTGTCCACAGTGGGGACCTTCAAAAAAGAAAAAAGAAAAAAAAAGAGTAGAATCTTCTTGTTGTCGTTGATCTTCGTTTTCCAGTCAGCAAACCACCACCACCACCACCACCACCACCACCACCATCATCATCATCATCGTTTTCGTCGATGTCATCGTCATCATCATAGTCCAGTGTACTACCACCACTATCATCACCATCACTGCCACCATCATTACCATCACCCTCCTGTTCCGCATTTGACTCAGTTATTTGTTTTGTTGTTGTTGTCGTTATTTTTGTAGGATATTCATTAGTGATTAACATCTTTGTTCTCAAAATTAATACGTGATGTGACCTCTCACCCACCGCACTCCCTTTTCTCCTTTCATTTGCTAATAGCAAAGATAAAAAAAAAATGTAGATTTACCCATGGCAAACTTTCTGGGGCAAGCACGTCAAAACCATCTTCAACAAAAGTCGAAAAAGGCAGGAGCTTGTCCACTGTGATTCCCCTCAGACACTCCACGATCCGCATGTGCAGCTTCTCCGTCCAGTGCTCCAGGAACAAGGGGTCCACATACCGCGAGTACCACCTTACCCACCTCGGAGGTTCGGCATCGCCAGGGTCCATACAGCCTGTTCCATTGGCCAGCTTGTACACGGCCTCTCTCGGTGATTTATTCAAAGACCAAGACGCTAGCGGGGATCCACTCTGCAGGATGGCCCTGGAGAAAAGTCCCTTGGAGTAAGGACTCAGCATCTGGAGACCCACGCTTCCCGCTCCAGCAGACTCACCAAATATGGTGATGGAGTCAGGGTCACCCCCGAATGCCCGGATGTTGTCCTTGACCCAGCGGATGGCCATGTTCTGGTCCAGCAGCCCGTAGTTGCCAGGAGACGCGTCATCAGCGGTAGAGAGGAATCCCAGAATGCCCAGTCGGTATTGGATGACGACGACAATGACGTCACCTTGCGTGACTAGCCTACCTGGCGTTGTATTGACAACCGCAGAGCCGAGGTAATACGCTCCACCGTGAATCCACACCATCACTGGGTACGGATCTCCACCTACATCATGGAGACGAATGATTACATGAAGACATATGGGCAGCGGTCGTTTTTGCACCAAGGATCAACACTTTGGAACACTCCTCCCGGCAAAAACCATAAGGCATTTAGATTCGGTCCCCACCTTTACATCTGCAGTAAAAACACATTTGTTTTCAGTCCAGCAGCAGTAATGAGGATTGACGGAACTCTCTCTCTCTCTCTCTCTCTGTGTGTGTGTGTGTGTGTGTGTGTGTGTGTGTGTGTGTGTGTGTGTGTGTGTGTGCAACACTTGCTGTGTCTTTTATTGTTCTCTCTGGCATTATTTTGATGCCATTTTATTTCATTTTATTTTTCTTAACTTTATAAGTGCTTAGAGCTCGCTGAGCATAAGCGATATATATATATATATCCATTATTATTATTATTATTACAAGTCGCAAGACTTCAAAATAGATTCCGATACTTAAATTGCTGAGCTGACCCTTCATACCACGTAATGGTAATATGTTCGTGTTCAGTGTGAGAGAAAATGCGTGTGATTCACGTGAGCGTGCGTGTTCGGTTCAGTTTGGGGTGCTTTGATCCATTTCCAGAAACTGGGGTAAGTGCTTACACAAACCACACTATTATTGTTATTGTTAGAGTAGTTGCTAAACACCAACAAGAAAGAAAGAAAGAAAGACACAAATTCATTCATAGCACTTACAGAACACCCACAACAACTAACAGGGAAAAACAATCACAAACAGCAGCAGACGTAGCAGCAGCAACAATTAACATTTTAGGACATCAGATCGGTGTAGTCTGACGCTAGACTAACGATTCTGATCTAGCGTTCTAACACGCAACAGGAAAAACAACAGCTACAACAACGTAGTAGTCAGATTACGTACTTGTTGAAGGCGTGGTAGGGGTGTAGATATTAAGAGTAAGACAGTCCTCATTCAGATTCGTCTCTAACGCCAAGCCAAATGCACTTGGTTGAGGACACGCATTGCCTAGCGAAGACGCGTTGAACACCTGCCCCTCTCCCGGGCCTGGGTGGGGCTGGGGTCTGGCGAAACGACGCTCCCCCACAGGCGGCAGGGCGTAGGGAATGCCCAGGTAGCCATAGAAGGACGCTGTCCCGCCGGCAACAGTCAGGTCTTTTCCCGACACCCGGCCCCAGGGTGCGTCTATGACAGGGGCAGAGGACGCGAGAGACACACCCAAGCACAGAAGGATGGCGGAGAACACCGGGCAATCCATGGTGCGTTTAGTTCTGCTCCCAGCCACAGATTACGCGGTGGGGGTAAATTCTGTCACTATATACCCAAGGTCCTAGAGGACTGTCCTAATGCACTTTCAGGATCTATTTAAAGAGTTGGATTTATTTGCTCTTTCGGGGCAGTCATGTACTCGACAGTTTCTCACACCCCTTTCCCCTGTCCCCCAACTACCGCTTCGTGTGTAGTGTCAGTGTACTCACGAAAGACACCTACGTGTACTGCCAAACTGCCCATGGGGACGGTGTATGGGTACAATGAGTACATTGAGGACATACAGTACAAACATGTGAGCAAGTACGTCCTGAATAGGGGAATACTGAATGCAGAGAAACGCCATACAAAACATTTGTATTATTATCATGATGAGGCTGTTTACACTACAACCCGGGCTCAACTCGCGTTTACCTCGACTCTGGTCAATAACGTTTACATCACATTCTCTGCAAGTCTAACCCTGACAACTTACGTCATGCCCGCCGTCATGCCTTGACGAAAGCACCAGGGCCCACATGTAAAAGTCGGGGTTAGGGAGTTTAGCCCCGGGTTAGAGTCTAACCTCGAACTAAACTAGCTGCAGGGTTAAATTTTCTGTTTTTTTTTTTTTGTTTTAAATCAGGAAGCGGGTCCATTCCACCATGGTGTCTAAGCCGTTATAGAAGGATGTTTGTCTTTCTTTCTTCGCTTGCTTTTTATTTAATGTTGTTTTGGGGGTTAATGGGGTTTCTTTTGCCCTAGTCTGGGTTAGGCCCGTAGCCGTGCGTTAAATTAACCTCGAGTTCTACATGCGGGCCCATCATGGTGCCAGCTGCACGTTGAAATCTGTCTGGATGTGTACCTCTTCTGTTTTACGGTATTTCTCTGTCAAAATTTCAGCCGCAATGAACGTGTATGTAATACGACTGAACGTGTATATAATATAATGTGTATGGATATAAATTATACCTCTTCTGTAGAAGGATGTTTGTCTTTCTTTCTTCGCTTCCTTTTTATTTAATGTTGTTTTGGGGGTTAATGGGGTTTCCTTTGCCCTAGTCTGGGTTAGGCCCGTAGCCGTGGGTTAAATTAACCTCGAGTTCTACATGCGGGCCCATCATGGTGCCAGCTGCACGTTGAAATCGGTCTGGATGTGTACCTCTTCTGTTTTACGGTATTTCTCTGTCAAAATTTCAGCCGCAATAACGTGTATGTAATATGACTGAATGTACATAATATAATGTGTATGGATATAAATTATACCTCTTCTGTTTTACTGTATTTCTCTGTTCTACTGTATTTCTCTCTCAAAATTTCAGCTGCAGTGAACGTGTATATGATGTATTGTGTATTGATACGCATGTACTGTGTAGATGTGTTCGAAGTGTTCCCACTTCTGTTTGCAAACATATTTCACCCACAGAATTGAGACTCTCAATATCAAAACGCCCTACAGAGAGAGAAGGCGAAAGAACTTTAGAAATCACGTCTCTCTTGCGTGTGCTGAAGTGAAACCCCAGGCTCACAAAGCCAGTGTTTGTTCACGGTACACATACCCTGGTTGAAAGAACAAACATGCGATGAAAGAAGAGAAGCACTGTACGCTAGGCACTTCAGCTCATCATGCGACCTTCAAAGTAAACTATGTTAATGTCGCATGTACCAGGGAGCCCCCACACGAACTGGCAGAGAAAACACTCAGCCAAAGTGAAATGCTGAAAATAAATCAGGATAATTATTATAGTACGAAGAATGACAAGAAAACAAGAACTTGATTTGCATGCCTATATTTGTGCCCAGGGCCTTTTGTAAGAAGCTTGCCTTGTTAAGACACCCCCCCCCCCCAACACATAAAAACAAACAAACCAAACGCAAAAAAGTTACCAACAACATAACACCCCAAAACACAAGAATGCATTAATGCTTTTTTATTTTACGGTTTATTTCAGCAGAATTACATCTCCTGCAACATATGCTTCATCATATTTAGTATCAGATTTAACTACAAATACTGTATGCTTGCTATGCTGAAAATTCTAGTGCTTTTGGAGGAAAAAAATCTAAACAGAAAATAATTCTATTGTCAATAACCTTAAGCAGTATAAATAACACTAAAAGCTATGACACATAACTTGCACTGTTCTCACACACACTCTCTCTCTCGCTCTCTCTTCATAATCATATTAAAAGTAACTTACACAATCTGATAACAGTTCTCCAGCAAAAGCACGCCTAGAAAAGGAAACTGTACTTTCGGATACCAGTTTGTTTATGCTACTGGTACATATTCATACATTTAAGAGCAGGCCCAACACAATATACCACCGATGTGCAGAGCACCAAATAAAAGCAGTCAAGCCAGTCATGTAAACATGGGACAACCGACCGAAATATTAACACCTGTTTGCTTGTAAGGATGAAAAATATGTTATTGTTTGTTACGAGTATCAGACATTCAAAGTCTCTTTGACACATTCTCATTTGTGTTGCCTGCCGTGTTTCAATGTAGTGGGAGGTTCTTGTTAGGTCTTGGAAACATGGAAGTATGGTAATGTTAAAAGGGCTCAAGTGTTTATGAAATCCATGCTGCTTTGGCCCTTCCACCAAATAATGGTAGAAAGAAAGAGTTGAGCAGGAGGACATGTCCATAATCTTGCAAAAGAAGCGATGCTGAAAATGGGAATGTCTTACATTTGAAATAAAACCAAGGAAAAGCAGTATGCCACACAAAACAATCTTGTGTTCAGCATATGACAATTCATTTAATAACAAAAATTTAAAACAAACCCCAAAAAACCCACAACCTATACTGTACAATATTTCGTACTGCTGCAAGGAAATTTTCATTCAGCACCAGAAATACTACATATCATAAAACTCAAACATTTTAACAAACTCTCAGACAGAAATTCTTCAAGATTCTAAGGACATCATCTGTAATTTAGACTTCAAAAGGAGTCACAAAAGGATTCAATAATCTTTCTCCTAGTGATGTGGACAAACATTTGAATTTTAGAAGTTATCATGAACCATAAAGTGGACAAAAATATGATTCAGGACGGCTGGACTAAAAAGCAAGTGTCCAATACCAATGGAATGCCCCTCTGTAAAAAAAGAACACGATATCAAACCTGTTCACAAAGCTGCCACACACTGCATAGCGGAAGGTCAAGGCTACCTGATAAGTTTACAGCTATATATATATGTCAACATCAACACTTCTGAGATGGTAGAGATCTAAAAATTAACTGCCACTGGAGATGTGATAAATACAATGAGAAAAAAATATACCTATCCCTTGACATGAAATATTCATGTATAGTAACTCAACTTTGAGAATCTACATATATATAAATTAGCAGTGTCTCTCTCTTTGTGTGCAATAACCTAAACAGAGTTCTCACATTGCGATCAAAATTGGTGGGTGTACTCAGGGGAACCCCGAGCTCATTCTGGTGGGGGAAAAAAAAAAGAAGAGAAATCGGGTCTAATGTCCTTGTCCACCATGTATCGCCATACAGGGAGACCAGAAAACATGTCTGTATGTGTGTGTGTGTGCGTGATAAAACCTAACTCAGTGTTCTCACATCGCAATCAAAATTGGTGTGTGTACTCTGGGGAACCCTAGATATATCACATCATTAGGACGGGCAAAGCCGGGTACATCAGCTAGTACTCAACAATGCAGGCGAAAGTGTAGAATGCTTGTCAGTGGCTGCTGCTCAAAACCTACATTAGGCCCTCTATAATTCACATCATTATTTGTATCATTTGTATCACCGGGGGCGGTCGGTGGTCTAATGGTTAAGAGACTTGTCACCAATGCGAGAGGTGAGGGGTTCGAGTCCCACTCAGGGCACAGAATTTTTCCTTCTCGTATGTGGCACCGTTCATTCGGGCCGATCGTCGGGGGTTCTCTCCGGGTACTCCGGCTTCCTCCCCCTCTGCTTTGGAAATGTTCAGCCCACCAAATTTGAAAAATAAATGCAATTCTAAATTCCGAAATTTAAATAGCTGAGCAGGCCCTTCGCACCACGTGATTGTACTATGTGTGTGTCCAGTGTGTGAGAGAATGCGTGTGATTCACGTGAGCGTGCGTGTTGGGTTCAGTTCGCGGCGCTTTGAGCTGATTCATGAAATTGGGTAAAGCGCCTATACAATACTCATTATTATTATTATTTTTGTGTGTCATTCTGCACTATTCTCAAAATCTAGTCAGGCTACAACAAACTTTGACCTGGTAAGATATGCATGCATGTGCTGAATGCTCACAAAAACAAAAACATAAAGCCCCTCATGAGTTCAACTATGCCTTTTCCATAAAAAATCAAAGCGCAAAAATAAACATTGCACTGCTATGTGTGATTGTTTATTCAACAAAACAGCCATGCGTACAGATTTATATTACACACTTGGGTTTTGTAACATCCAAAACGTAAAGTTGTTACACTCATTTTTTCCCCATCAAACAATCACAACATGCTGCATGCACACAACTGCCTCAAGTCTGTTGTTTTTTAGGCGTTTTTTTTTGTTGTTGTTTTTTTCTCTCCTTCATTTTATCTTCTTCTTTTTTTCCTTCTGGGGAAAAAAAATGTACAGGTTTGAAGAAAAAAGAGGGTCAGTCACTAAACCTATAATAGGCAAACTGTAAATTTCTGCCATGAGGATTTAAATGAGGATTTAGTGTTATATAAGTTTAGGAGTCACAAGGCTGTCCATGCCATGGCTGGGGAGCCGGGGTGGTCGAATGGTAGAGTGTTGGACTTCTAATGCTCGGGTCGTGAGTTCGATCCCGGCTGAGGCCAAATATTTGTGCTGGCTTTTTCATCGTTGCCCCGTCTTTGATATCACCCTATGTGGTGGAAAAGGACGTTAAACCCCCAAACACCCACCCACCCCACCCTCTATGCCATGCCTGACTATGCAGCATACTGACCCACAAGTCCCA
The DNA here is from genome assembly GCA_018292915.2 of Batillaria attramentaria. Classification (NCBI taxonomy): domain Eukaryota; kingdom Metazoa; phylum Mollusca; class Gastropoda; family Batillariidae; genus Batillaria; species Batillaria attramentaria. Next base: position 469,879 of record JACVVK020000373.1, read on the forward strand.
TTGTTCGAGGAAAGTCTGTACAGCTGTTCATGAGCAGACCGTGTGTCAATGCTGTCTTTACTTGCTTGCTTGTTCCACTTGTGACCCTGCCACTGCCAGAACCTTGTCTCCTGATGCTGAAAAAAAAAAAAAAAAATAATAATAAGGGGATTTGGTCTAGTGGTTAAGGCATCCGACTTCGGATCCTGAGCTGCCTGGTTCGAGTCCCCGGTGGGCAGGAATATGGTTGGATTTTTTCATACCATATCAAGTCAAAATCCATGTGCAGACTCGTTTGCGGTGCCTGTCTCGCCTTCGTGTACACACGCATGCACAAATATCAAGTGTGCACGTTAAAAATCCCACGTTCATCTTTCGAAGAAAAGTAGGCTGTGGCCGGTGGCGTGGTAAAACAGATATATACTATCGCACGCACCAGAGTGAATGGCAGGGTGGAGGTATGCACACAAAGTAGCGCCTAGCGGCAGCAGGCTTTCCCTGCTTCGTCCTCCAGCCTTGCAGCGCCTAGAGCATCTCATTAGAGATGGATACGTGCGCCGAGGAGAAGTCTACCATACCATACCATACCATAAAAGAACGAGGCTTCAAAAAAAGCATGAGGTTTTCATGTGCAACACATGACTGTTCACATGGCTGTCAGTACTGGCAAAAACACTAAGCATGACAGTGCTTCATTTTGTCTTTAAACGGTCCAAAAGGAAAAAAGTGTGTAGCATTTAGTGACGAAGTGGCAAAGCCATGAGTGTGTTAAGCTTGGGGTGTACGAGGGAATGCTCCCCTGCTTTAAAAAACAAAACAAAACAAAAAAAAACACACTAAAATCTGTGTAATTTTGTGCATTTTGACATGTCAGAGAAGGAAACACTTTTTGAGGGAGGAAAAGTTTTAGAATTAGACTAACACCTGTGCAATTTGGTGTGTTTTGGCATGGTTTTAAGTGCTTCAGAGTAGGAAACACACTTTATGAGAGGAAAATTTTTAGCCAAAGGTGGAAATCTGCCAAACTGTGGAAGATTTTTAATGCCCTGACCACTAGGCCAAACCCCATTATCAGCTTTTCATACAGGCGCTCATTTTATTATTAAAAAAAAAAAAAAAATCTAACAAACTGAACAAGCTTACCCAAGTCCCCGGAGACCTTTTCGAACTCCTTCAAGCTGCTGCTGGAGTTAGCCTGCATGAAGGACTCTTCTTCTGGCGTCAGTTTTTCTCCCAGTTTCTTCAGCGCAGTCAAGATCTCCACTGTCTGCTGTGTCGCCTGTTCCTTGGGCATCTTGCCGATTTTTGCGTCTCTGTTTATCTGTGGAAAGTAGTTCAGTTATGAGCAGTGGGTAGCTCTTGCCTGCATGCCATAGCTACAGCATGTACTTTATCACTATTACATGTACAAGAGACATACAATATAATTATTATAAATTCATTGTTTGAGCAGCAGTATGCGTGCCCACTGCTAAAGGGGAACAACTCTACGCTGACACGGAAAACACAGAAGCGCATCATTAATCGGAGGTAAGGTTATAAAATGTAAGATAAGAATATCAGTAATCAGAACAAAAAGGACTGCCAGCATGTCTTGGTTTGTTTATCGCCCTTGGAGCTTTGTGCCCTCTAAAAAACGACAACAAGACCTTTTTGGTATACTGAAGAACATCCTCATGATAAAGAGCAGACTATAACCACGATTTCCTCAGACCAAGTGATGGGTTCATCTTGAATTATGCCAGATCAAATTCAGGAGGAAACTACCAGCGTGTTGAAAAGAGAAACATGGCGCTGCACCCCTCCATGTTTCATTAGTCAGGGATCTGAAAGGCACCATACTTACATCTGCTAGTCTCTGTCGTAGCTGGCCAGGTTGTTTTTTAGCAAACAGTCTGATAACTTCTGGTGTCTTGAATGCACTGCTGATGGCTGCTTGTATAGCCTGGTGAGGTGAAACAAACAGACCATCTGGAATTTGTATATAAGCAAACAAGGGTAATGCGCTGACAGCATGGGAAAACATGGTTACCGGAACACTTTTTTAGCAACAGTAAGGAAAGGCGCACTACATGGTCAGTACTGAATTACTCAGCATTACGCATTCAGAAGCACGAGTAAACTCCACCTCTTTGTATTAGAGTGGACGCCCTTTGCTAGAGGAAAACCCCACTGCGTGATGCATGTCTCATACATGGAACTGTGAGGTATATCCAATATCCAAAATCAATTGTCGCTAGTAGGTGGAAAACTGTATACACTCCACTGCATAAAAGGCTGCTAGTAGGTGGCAAGTTTGAAATTTGAAAATATTCAAAATACTGTCTCTTGCTGAGTTATAATAAAATCTGACCAAACTTCCACTTCCACTATCTCTGGAATACGCTTAGGGGGTTCCCAGTATGGCTGAAACGTACCAGACATATGAAAAATATTTACGTTTCGAATGTAATTTCCACCATTATTCTGCAAAACTGGTATCAAAGTGATGGTCAGTACACTCATATGAGACTCTGATATGTTTAGACCCTAGACAAAATGTCGGAGCACTCTATTATTTCTAAACCGATTAGGTTACTGACATATAGTAGGTTTACAAACATACCAGTTGCATACCACCCAGCTGGTCCACTAGTGACAGGTTTCCTTCCAGCATTTTGTCCAATGATGTCTTGAATTCCTTTAGTTGTTCCAGTGTTTCATTCTTTGTCTCTTCATACTCGTCTGGTTCCATATCATCCCTAGCACAGACAAAAAGGACAAGGTAAAAACTGAAAACCAAGGAAATACATGTATATATATATATATTTCTTTCAGTTCTCTTCCAACCACCTGCATAATTTTTTGTGGGCTGTTATATATGCGTGAATTTGGCAAGAGTGACTGGTTTGCAGGGAAGAACACTCTGCCTGTGTATGCACTATTAGATAAATCTGGTGATCTCACAATTATGTGTTGAATATTCAGGAGGAGTGGGCACAAGAATGGGTTCCTGCATAGCTATAACATATGTGTTAAAATAAAAATGAAGTCCCATTGACCTCTGAAAGAAGTGAGTATTTTACTCACCATGGCGGGTGGGAAAAAGGAAGTCTGTCAAGTAAAATTAAAACTTACTCCCCAGATGCGAACGCCGAAAAACAAAGTCAATTTTTGGGTGTCACAGCAGAGTTGTCAGATACATGAATTGTCATCCCAGAGGATAATGCCCTCAAAACCAAGAGTCAGACTGCTGATCTGCTTCAAGCACTCTTGCTGACGCTGACATATTTTGTCACAACATTAGATTTTGAAACACAATTTGCTTTAATTCCTACGGCTCCAACAATTAAGACTGCTGATCTGCTTCAAGCACTCTTGCTGACGCCGACATATTATGTCACAACATTAGATTTTGAAACACAATTTGCTTTAATTCCTACGGCTCCAACAATTAATGCAGAATCACTCAACATGTGTGTCTGTGAATTTCTAAAGTTTGGGAGTGTGTAAATTGTAATTAAAGAATGCAGGAAATTTTTTATTTGCTTCTAACGTTTTAACTTTGAAGCTTGGCTGGTAACTTGTCTAGTTTGGTTCGTAAAAGAATGTGCCTCACTAGCCTTTGGCTAGTACTGAAACATTTGAGTCAGACTCTCAGGGCTGCTATACATGTGCCATAGGACATAATGATGACTGAATAAAAGCAGCTCACTTGCATTCCTCTAGATCTGTTAGTTGCTGCATCAGCCTGTCAAGCTGCTCCTCCATGTTGTGACGAAGCTTGCTCGTCTCCTGCTGGCCACGCGAGGACATGATGCTGATCACTCGACCCAGCCACCACCTTATTCAGCGAGCCTGACCTTAAAATGACACCCTTGACCTGCACAGTACAGACCGTAGTATGCAGCTTTAATTTGTTTTGCATTATTAGACAGGGGATTTGGTGGTCTAGTGGTTAACGCATCCGACTTCGGATCCTGAGCTGCCTGGTTCGAGTCCCCTGTGGGTAGGAATATGGTTGGCTTTTTCCTTACCATATCGAGTCACATCAATGTGCAAACTCGTTTACGGTGCCTGTCTCGCCTGCGTGTACACACGCACGCACAAATATCAAGTGTGCACGCTAAAAATCCCACGTTCATCTTTCGAAGAAAAGTAGGCTGTGGCCGGTGGCGTGGTAAAACAGAAACACTGTCGCACGCACCAGGGTGAATAGCAGGGTGGAGGTTTGCACATAAAGTAGCGCCGAGCGGCAGCAGGCTTTCACTGCTTCGTCCTCCAGCCCTGTGGCGCCATGAGCATCTCAGTAGAGATGGATACGTGCGCCGAGGAGAAGTCTACCATACCATACCATTATTAAACTACATGTACAAGAGTAATTTCAGAAAGGCCATGGAATGCAGTAATGGTATATGATTAACTCAGTTCCTGTCAAGCAATTTGTTTGGGGTTGTGCACCAGTGGCTTCACTAGAAAACAACAATAACGACATCTCTATGGATTTAAATTTGGCTTAGTGGGATGCTGCATTTTGATTATACTCGTGTTTGCTGCTGTAAGAGCCGGTAAGGAACTGTAAATCTTGCCTGCTTTTCACATACAGGACCAAAACTGAAAAAGAGTAAAACATGTGGGATACTCGTGTGTACACGTGTTACGAAATTTGTTACGCCAACCACACACACTCTGAACCCAGTGTCCATATCGTAAACATTGACACCTCAATCGTAAAAGTGAAGTGCCACCTGCACATGACATTCGTTGATAGTCTCTGAAACGGCAACTAAAGTCTATAGAATTAGAAAGTCGAGAGAGAGAGAGGGGGGAGGGGGGAGGGAGGGAGGGAGAGAGAGAGAGAGAGAGAGAGAGAGGAGGACAGTGTTGTGTTCTACAATCAGACAAGGATTGGTTCTTTCAATGATAATCAGAGACTCTGGGCACAGTTCTTCAAACAGACAAGCGTTTTTACTCAAAAATGGAGTATACACCTTTCTCTGGACCAAGTGCGTTAGATTGACCCACTGTCCGACTTATCTTCGATGCCGCCGCCCTCTGTGTTGTAATGTTGGTCTCAGGCGATCAGTTTAGTCGCGTCTTACTAACTGCACTCAAGAGAAACGCTCAACTTCTTCGAAATACAAGCACTAAAACGCGATCCTGAGCATTATTAGTTCTATTTAGCAATACAAAGCGATCGTGACCTCACTCTCTCGCGAAAGCGAAAATCATGTGCAAATCTAAACCAACCTCCCAGACAGAAGAGTTATCGCAGATTAGCCTCCCTTAGGACGTTTATCTATTCACAACAAGTTACATAGAAAATAATAATAATAATAATAATACATGGCTTTTATAGAGCGCCGTTCTCCCGCTTCAAGGACTCGCTGCGCTTAAAGCACACACACACACACACACACACACACACACACACACACACACACACACACACACACGCTATTTACATCCCCACCGCTTATATACAATTTGGCGGCAGTGCAACGAACTCATGATGCACACAGACACTGAGGCTTAACAGAGGTTTAGCTGTCAAAGGCTTGGCGGAAGAGATAGGTCTTCAGATGCGATTTAAACAGAGCCCGGGCAGTGAGGCCGGTCTGAAGGCGGAGTTCGATTGGCAAGGAGTTCCAGACAGTCGGGGCTAAAAAGCTGAAAGAGCGCTCTCCGGCAGTTTTCATGTTACGCTTCGGAATTGTGAGGAGTTTTTCGCTAGCTATTATTATTATTATTATTATTATTACATAGAAAATGTGAGTATTAGCTCTGACTCCCTCACTCTGTCACGTACTCTCAGTCTCCTTCTCTCAGTCACACACACATGCACCCGCGCGCGCGCGCGCGTGTGTCAGTATGTGTGTGTGTGTGTGTGTGTGTGTGTGTGTGTGTGTGTGTGTGTGTGTGTGTGTGTGTGTGTCATGGTGTGTCATTGTGTCAGTCAGTGTGTCATTGTGTCGGTCAGTGTGTGTGTCAGTGTGTGTGTGTTAATGGGAATTAATACTACAGATTATAGCAACCCAGTCGTATTCCATTTCACTTCGTCCGTTCTGAGTACGCGCACACAGTGCAGTTTCGGATTCACTGTAACTCAGTCCCAAACTGAACTGACACCCACCGCCGACCCTTCTTTCAGTGGACATTAGCAACACTGAGGAAAACCAAACAGATTAGGTCGCTCGGCCTCATCTCTCAACTAATTATGTAAGCGTTAAGCACACGTGCTTCTCGCCTCACCTTTCCGTTTTATCAGTGGCTACTCGATCAGCTTGCGCGCTCAGCCGACCGGCGGCCGGCACTGTGACATGCAAGTTAGTCAGTTAAGATGGCAGATTTTTTTCCCCCTGCTGGTGATTTTCTTGTGATCAGTTTAAGTTTGTGTGAAGGAGGAAGGGGAGGGGGGGGGGCAATACCACTCAGTGGGGATGATGATCGAAGAGTTACGGATGGTCGGGGGGCGGGGGGGGGGGGAGGGGCTTGAAGGGGAACGGGGGGGGGGGGGGGGCGGCGGCAGTTAACTCGGGAACCAAGCCAATGAATACGTCTTGGCTTGGAGTCCATGCCTCTACAGAACCGGTAGGAAACGGGAAATTTGTGGCGACTCAAAACGATGGCCTTTGTAAAACAAAAGAACAATCTAGAATGGTCAAGAATAACGTAGCGTTTACGGCAAGCATACTCTGGCAGTAAAACTGACTGTGAATAAATCGCAGCAAGGGCTTTTGTTCCATTCGAGAGGCTAGCCAACGATTTTCCTCGCCATATTTGATTGCGTATTGACAACGTGACACATCACGTGATGTCTAAGCGGTAAACAAAAGTGAAGCAGACGACACAATCTACGTAGACAGACGTCATGCCAGATAGTATTTTTGTGATGCTAGACCATTTCCCTAAATCATGATGTACGTCTGCACATGATCTGTCAAGCGTAGCAGCTGCAGCAGAGTTATATGTCAGCCCGGTCCCCATTAGTGAGTGAATGGGCGTCTATATGTATAATAGACATTTTGATATCCTCGGGCTGCTACAGGTAAATCTCTGGTCATTTCCTTGGACCACCGCAGGGTGTTTGGTCTAACAGATCCAGTAGTCAAACTTGAGGTTTTGAGAAAGTTTTGGTCAACACATTACTTGGGATTCTAAGTTACCATTAAAGCCAAATATGAACAGGACAATTGTTCAGTGACTCCACACTCCTAATACTATAATTCCTCAAGACTAACTTAGCAAAATCAAAACAAAGGTGTGTTGCTGTTTATTGTAGAACTAGAAGATGCAGATTGGTGTGCTTTGTTTTCATTAGGCTACAGTTGTGGTTGAGGCTGCATTTGCTGTATGTCCAAAATTAATGTGTGTATGGAGACTTTTGTAAGTATATCATAACAACAAACATGTATGTAGTCAAGAACAAGCTAGCACACAGAAACATTAGATTCAAACTGGAGAGAGAGAGAGAGAGAGAGAGAGAGAGAAAGGAGGCTGGCTACATGAGCTACATGTAATATTGGAGCTAATATCGGATCAGTTCCTGTTTATTTGCCGTCTAATACATGCATCTGACTTTAACCGCCAGATCACCATCATTCTCCGTTATAATCATAATAATAATAATTTATTTATAATCTACTTGTAAGGCAGTTCTAAGCGCTAAGAGTACAGGTAAAGGTACAGATCAAGGTGAAGGTTCAGGGCCAGGGCAACTGCATGTATGGTACTTAATATGGAGATGGAGAAAGACGGAGGCAGGTTAGACTGTGCCTTGAGATGAGAACAGGTAGGTTTTTAGATTTGTTTTGAAGGTTTCGAGGGAGGTTGACTGGCGGAGCGAAAGAGGCAGAGAATTCCAGGCTTTTGGACCAGCGTAGGAGAAGGCTCGAGAGCCAACAGAAGAAAGTTTAGTACGTGGGACTCTGAATATCAGGGTATCGGATGAAGACCGGAGGGAACGTGACGGAGTGTAGAGTTCCAGCAAATCAGACAGGTAGGATGGGGCGGAGTTATGGATGCACTTGTAGCACTGCAGAGGGTGCAGATCTTGTATTTAATTCTTTGAGAGAGTGGAAGCCAATGCAGAGAGCAGAGTGCACGAGAGATGTGGTCGGACTTTTTCAAGCGAAGGACAATACAAGGCGAGCACCAATGTTCTTGTTACAAGGCTTCACAAAACAGTTAATTAGTATTGCGTGACATTCTCTGGGACGGGATGTCTCCTTTATGTGGACGCTCCAATAGATGTGTATATGATTACGTTTTTCCACGAGCGACTGATCAATACATGCCGTGCCATGCTCATGATTCTGCTTGTTTTCCTGACACAGCTGTTGTAACACGATGAAAGGAATGAGAGAGATACAAAACAGTATGATGCAAATAATTAACACTGATTTGGTGAAGCGAATATATAGGCACGAGTGGTTTGTTGTGTCTGCCTGCTGCTATATCAATAATATAATGTAATGTAATACAGCACTGTGTGATGTCAACAAGAGGGGAGGTGGGCAGGTGTTTGGGAGTTTAAAGTCTCAATACGTACGACAGGCATACAACAGCGTGTGGAAAACTTGTCATCAAAATAATGCGCTGAATCTGCGCGTCAGAACCAGTCACTTGGGTCACAGTATAGCATCTGAGGCCACTGTGGTGACCCTGGCCATCGTATAAGTTGCTCTACCAATACTGAGCAGGCGACATAATTTGGTTGCGGACTGAGGACAGCTAGGCGGCACTGATTGGTTGCTATTTTTATCAGCTTTTTCGAGTCCTAGTCTGTTCAAAAATGGACCGTAGGCTCAAAGAAAGTCGTATTTCTCTACCGTTGGAAGCCACTAAATGACGAAAACGGCCAGATCAATGCCTTCTATCTGGCAAACAACCTTAGAGCTTTGAAAGTGGCAGTGTTCCATCTCAGCGGCGTTACCAACAAAAAGGCATTGACGCCCTTTTCCACCACGTATGGATGACATCAAAGACGGGGCACGGAGGAAATGGCCAGCACAAATATTTGGCCCCAGCCGGGATTGATGTCAGCAAGAGATACATTAATGAAGTACCATGAAAGAATATAGAACATTTTTCGGACGAGGAACAGCTTTATGGGATGGGATGAGGCAGATTTCGCTGGGCGCAGAGGCAAGTTACAGTGATACAAAACATTACTGTGACGTTTCTCCAGACAATACATACGTACTTTCACGCATAACATAACGGAATCTGGGTCATAGACACCTCAAGTTACGTGCACACTATGCTTCTGCGTTCTTTTTGGTGGAAGTTGTGCGCGTGTGTGTGTGGATGTATCACTGTGTGTGTGTGTGTGTGTGTGTGTGTGTGTGTGTGTGTGTGTGTGTGTGGACGGGTGTAATGATGTGTCTTATGCTCGCCCGCATGAATTGCCCTACGGGGATAAATAAAGTATTTTGACTTGACTTGACTTGATGATGGCTATCTAGTTGGAGGACTTTTTACTTTAAGATGAAATGGACAATCATCTTCTACAGAGGTAGTTTTCACGATTTTTCACTTGCCGCTTTTTTAGAAGAGTTATTGCCCAATTAAGAAATCAGTCAGGGCACTTTTCCGACGAAAAAAAAAAATGTTCAAATGCCTTCATTTTGGGGCGGTCGGTGATCTAGTGGTTAAGAAGTGCACAAGTTCCTGTCCATTTGTCATGTATCTCTCTCTGGCATTGGTCCTACCTTTCTGAACTCCTTCATTGTTAAGCCGGCTCTTAACTGGGCACTGCGGAGCGCCACAGTGCTGTCCACAGTTGTGACACAGTTATGATTTTGGGGGTTTCCGCCGCTGTGACGTCATCACAGCAACCTGGATTTCAAATAGCCACAACGGTGACTGCGGTTTCCACAACAGATTCTGATTCAGATTGGCTGTACTACGTCACTCGGCGTGCAAACCGTGCATGGCGGACTCGGACAGTGCATCTTTAATCGGTTTGTCACCGAGCACTGCTGTATTCAGTTTTGTAGTTAAGAGACACGCCGAGCGCAACGACTGTGATGTGCACATGTGTGTTTCGCACGTAGCGCCCAGTTAAGAGCAGGCTTTACACTCCATCCAGGCTGGTACGTAACTTCTCTGACACTGAAGTTCTGCGCACCCTCTCAGTAAGAACTAAAACATATGTTCAGAGATCCTTTTTCTTTCAGGCTGCAGCTCTTTGGAATCAACTTCCTAAACCACTAAGACACACAGAATCCAGTGCCAGTTTCAAACGCTGTCTTAAAACCCACCTATTTAAAACTGATAAATGATCTTGATTTTACTCTGCCCTTCCACACCGTGTCAGCCTGCATGTTGAGAGGTGTTTAAATGTTCCCTGTGAGTCTGTGTGTATGGAAGCTGTTTATAGTGGGGTATATGTATTTTGTTGCCGTTCCTTAGTGTGTAACAGTCACTCATGTTTGTGTATATTCATTTATTGTTGTGCTTTATGTCATCTCTGTACTGTCAGTGATACCTGATTTAGTTTTGTTTTGATGTACGGCGCTTAGAGCCTGTGTAATTTACTGGCAGTCGTGCAGTTCCACGTGAACCTGAGCGCAGAAAGTATAAATTGATCATAGCAACGTTGGCAGTGGGGGGTGGTTGGTGAGGGTGGTGGGTGTGTGTGTGTGTGTGGGGGGGGGGGGGGGTGGCAGTGCTTCTCGCTAAAAACCAGCAACCAGTTATTTTAACTAGTCAGTGTCACCATTGTATGTCTGTTCATCGTTGTATAATGTGCATGAGTGTGAATGAGGGATAGGCGCATTGAGTTAAATAATTATTTAAAGAAATGCGCCCTAGAAATACCATTTATTATTACTATTTATTATTATAGGCAGGCTGACTTAGTGTAGTTTTCAGTGTTCGATTCGGACTTAGTAACGTTTTCTCTAGCAAACAGTCGCTTGAAAGATATACTTTCTCCTAAACGAATTCACGTTAGTGTTGATTTTCATTGTGACCGTTTCGCCATTATCTTTGTGATGTTTGATACAACTCGAAACCTGACTTATTAACTCTCTTCACTATGGTGTCCGTATGAGTGAGTGGCACGAGTGTGTGTGTTGTGCTGTCTGTCCGACTACATATTCAGCGTGTGCCTGAGCGTGAATGTGTGTGTGTGACAGAAGTATTGCAAGGAAAGAGCACCTAACTTCGCTACCACTGTCCAAAGGCGAACACTACAAAAATCACATGTTATTCAGTTTGTCATGGCCTCATGTTCAATAACACGAACAAAGCCGGGATTCTAACCTGCAGATGTAGTGTCATGTGTTGTAATGATACGGTTTTCATAAAACGATGAAAGGAAATGTGCACCCTCTGATGTCAATCAGAGATAGAAGTAAAATGACAGGCCAGCTGTCATGATATCTCTCATCAAAGTATTAATAATGGATATATACCAAACCACATGAAATTTATTGAACAAACATTGTTTACACCTGTCGCCAGTGCATATTTTCAGTGTGTCAACTAAGAGTGCTTTACGTGCTAAAATATTAAGAATCAGAGAGCGACAATGTGAGCTATGACTTTTCATAAACAAAGAAGGTCAGTCTTTCATGAATGGTTTCAGTGTTGACATGAGACAGCTTTGATAACACGAAAGCAATACAGTACCATACGAAACAATGAGATCTGTGGTGGGCTTGTCATTGGGGAGGGGGGGGGGGGGGGTGAATTGTCGAATAGCTGTTTGCAAAGTACTAGGCCTAGAAGTCAAGTTTCAGTTGCGTCACTGACTGGTTACACATTAGGCCCGATGCACACGAGCGTCAGCGTCAGCACCATGAAGCAAGCAGCGAAGGCTGTCTCGCATCATACGCCTCGCGTGAGCGCGCGGTGTGCGCCGTTTGCATGCACACTTGGCTTCGGCGTCATTCGCCTGCACGGCCTGTTCGCTGACCCACACTGCACGCGCTGACCCACGCTGCTTTCTGATTGGCTGAAACCAAGTCTGCAGCGCGGCGTCAGCAGCAGAAATAGGACATGTTCTATACGCGGCGTCATAGGATTGCGCCGCCTGGCATCATTGATGCCGTTGTCTGACGCCAGGCACCGATGTCATGCACACGTGGCAGCGCCTTGAAACTGCCGCCGGGAGTGAGATCCGCCGCGCGGCATCATGACGCCGACGCTCGTGTGCATCGGGCCTCACAAGCCTGGAAAGAGCGTTGGAAGTCAGGCGGTACAGCCGTCGATTGCGCCACTATCAAAAGCGAGGAGAATACTTTGTTCTCGTGTGCTAGTTCTACTTCTGATGTGGTGTATCAGTACGTTTCCTACTTTTTAACCTGTCAGAGATAATTAGCCTAGCGTAACAGAAGTTTGCCAACACGGAACGGTTTGCGACGTACTCCGCTTCACAGAAAAGAAGTTTATTATCTACTCATGATTACACTAAACAAAGACAGCAATCTTACAGTCACATACCCTATCATTGCAGAAGATGCAGACATTTCTTGTAAACGTCACCGATGCAAATATTCCTCAATTTTCACCAAAACATAAACTGCAGCTCGGGAGCGTTGCAAAACTGCCACCATTTCTATTTTGTCTCGGTCGGCCACAACAGGAAAGGGGCGGGGCCTCTGCTGATAGACTCGAAACCAAGGTGAAATCAGCGAACACGAGTTTTAGCCTCTAGCCATTTTCAGGGCCACTCGCCATCCGCGAAAAGTAATTTGCCCCCAATATTATGGGGTATGAGCATATAACGGTACCAGTTGCTATGCTCTTGCCATCACAGTTTTCACTCGCCCAGGAACACATAGTTTGGAACTGTGGCTAAAGGTACGACCTCGACCTCTTAGCCACGTGACTGGGGTTAGGCGGCAGTGTACCAACCAGAAAACAATTTGAAAAGCTACTGCAGAGCAAAGACGCATGCATGCTTGTATTTCACTTTTGGCTTACCTGAGAGCAGTCGTTGTTAAACCAGAACGAACTATCCGGCGATACAGACGTAAAGAAGAGAGATAGTACGTTCTGGAAAAAAAAGAAAACCTCGAAATGTTGAATACAAGTAGCACCCGAAACGCACCTAGCCATTTGACTTACCCCCTTTATAGGCCATAATTATATATATATCAGTGCTCCCACGACCCTCTCCCACAGTTACCGTCAACATGGGGAAGACACTGGAAGCGCTAGTGGATCAGGTAGGAGGCTGTGGGAGGTACCAGTTCATCATGGTGCCTCTTCTCTTCATTAATACCACCCTGACAGCCTGGAGCGTTCTCATGATGGTGTTTGGCGCTTTGGAGCCAGATTGGTGGTGTTTGGCTCCGAGTATCCATGGCGACTTGAGCTCGTCTCTTGACAACGATGGCAATGTCTCGTTCGATGGCAATGCGGCTGGATCTTCTCCTGGCAATTTGTCCTTGCCAGTGTTCACGAGAAATATCTCCAGCGAGGGTGTGAACAGTTTGAATGATACGGCGAATGTGTTGAAGGGGAACGCGTCACTTGGGCCTCTCGATCCTGGTTTTAAAAGTTGCCGCACAGGCAATGGAAGTGAGCAGGTGTGTGAGAGAATCGTGTTTGCTGCTGGTATCAACACTGTTGTTTCTGAGGTAAGTCAAAATCATGTTTGGGTTTTACAAACCGTATGTCAAACAAATGTCACATTCACACACAACTAGCTGGCTGCTCTGCCGTTGTTGCTAGTGCCGCGCCATTAGTTGAACCCAGTAAGTACTATGCCAATGACAACCAGAATCCTGTGTTTTTCAACGGTAGAAGATTTTGGCCCCCCAAAACAACAACAACAACAACAAAACAAAAACAAACAAAAAACAAAAACAAATAAACAAAAAACAAACAACCAATTACCAACCAACCAACCAACAAACAAACAAATAAACAAACAATAAACAATAAAACAACAACAACAACAACAACAACAAAACAACAACACAGTATGTATGTATGTATGTATGTATGTATGTATGTATGTATGTATGTATGTATGTATGTATGTATGTATGCATGCATGCATGTATTTGTATGTATAAGTGTATGTGTGTGTGTGTGTGTGTGTGTGGTGAGCTTGTCGTACTCGTTTGTCGTGTTTCATGTACCCCCACTGTTTCTTTTTTTTTTTTAATAAAGTTGACTTGAACAAAACAACAACAACAGAACCTGACAAAAGAAAAAAAAAGTTTGCAACTTTGCGATTGCTAGACTACCGTACGAAATGTAAAACCAAGATGGCCACCAGCCCAATATGTTGTTTCCATTTAAATCACCTGCTGTCGTCACAGTCGTTCTGTTGTAATGCCATGTATCCGGGAGGACTCTCTCTCTCTCTAATTGAAACAACTGACCGGGCTTGTCAGACCAATCTTGTTTTTGGAAGAGAGACGTGAAGTTGTTTTCTTTAAACAAGTTAATTGTTTTCTTCTCACTGGGATGACGCATAATACATTTGACGTAATCACTTTGATACAATTCTTGCAATGAAAGCAGCCCCATGATAATTGAAGTGTTGCTACTGGGTGTAAAGATCGAATTAATACCGGCTCAGTATGTTTAACAGACAAGTCAGGGATTATGAAAAGACTCGTCCGAAAGCCCGCAGACTAGTGAAAATACCGTCGGACTAGTTAAATTGTTTTACCACTGGCCCGCCGGACTAGTTGAGATTACGAGGCAAAGCTTGCTCTATTTTCACAGAGCTGAATGCACAAGGTACTGTCAGCGAGCCTCTCTCTCTTTATCGGAAAACAATTTCCCAGTATGTAGTACGCTTTCCGCGAACGGTGCAAATCTCCCCTCGCTACGGTCCTGGCAAGACAGCGAATTAATTGTGTGTGCACGCGTGACCGCGGACAAAGACAGGGCAATTAGCGCATCGCCCCCGAAGCTCCACTGCAGCTCTGCGGGTAGTTATCACCTCATCCGCCAGTTCCGACGTCCTTTACACCTGTCAAATCACTGACCATTGTTTTCACAAGACAACTTATCACGCGTAGGTCGGTGCGTGTGAACTGACGTGTTTCTTTGTGTGCCGGTGTGTGTGAGCGAATTAAGGCGGACCGGATGTGAATTTTGATAGGTATCGTGGGTACTAATCCGGCCCCCTTGTTTTCGTGTTTGACAATAAAGACAAGCCAATCGTATTCTCGGTGTCAAATGACGTTGATGACACAATTCAATGAATCACTGAATCAATGAACATGGATTCCATCTTTTTTCCGCGCCTGTCTGTGTGTGCGTGTGCGTGTTGGGGAGAGAGGTGGTGTGTGTGTGTGTGTGTGTGTGTGTGTGTGTGTGTGTGTCAATCTGCAGCCACACTTTAGGCGTTGTTTTGTCTAAAAACTGTAAACGCTCTCTCTCTCTCTCTCTCTTACACTTATGTGCTGTTCTGTCACTGTATTACACTGCTCAGAGTCTGTGGCAAAAACAAAACTTCAAATAGAGAAATTCGGAAAACAATGGCGAGACATAATCCAGAAACGCCAGCATTAGGCCTACGTCAGTCAAATATGACGTCGGCAAAATGAGGCTTATACTGCGCGAATGTTCTAGATCTGACCTGTTCAGTATGTAAGCAGCCCTGCACAGCGTCCTGAGTTCTTCTTTCAAGAATTTGTTCTCCGCGCATCTTCTGTTAGTAAAGTATTGGAGTTGTATTCTGTTGTATCCCGTGTCTTCTCTGCGAGTGCACGAAGATGGCGACATAGCAGAAGTAAAATACAACACCACGTCTCCAAACAGAGGAATTCGGAAAGAAAGTGGCGAGACACCCCCAAGAAAAAACAGCATCACGTCAATCAAACATGACGCACTTACTTTACGTCAGTGCGCGTGCGTCTCTTCTTTGATGTTTGTGCGGCGTGTGGCTTGTAGAGGAAATGTGCTGTGAGTACAAATTTTCGAGTCAACTGACGATAACGGCTGCAGTGAATTTTTCTAATTTTTTTTGGTATATTTTTTATGGCACCCCAGGCTCATTATCTATGTATAGTAGGAGCGATTTTGAGATCTAAAGTGTGTTCACCAGCACTTTCATCAGGTACGGCTTACGCCAAAAGTATAAAAGCGACAACCTCCAAAATTCACTTAGTTAAGAGTCCGTATTAATGCTATCTATGTCCAAAAAATGGAGTGGTTTAGGTAAATATTACGCCTTTAAACGCCAGAAAGCCACTTTTTCTAAAAAGGGAGATAACTCGCAAATTACGTGTGCAATCGTACCTGGATCGGGCCTTCTATTCAACAATCTTGATTCATTTAGAAACCCCAAATTTGAAATCGATCGGTTTAGTATTTTCGGAGAAATAGGTATCTGAACTGGGTTCACATGCAATGTCAACTCAGGCTCGGTTTACATGAAAACTATAAGAGCGACCATTTTCTAGTAGTGACTCTGTTCAGAGTCCGTATTCAAGCTATCTACTGCCAAACAATTGAGTGGTTTAAATAAATATTACGCCTGTAAACGAAAGACAACCAACTTGTCTCAAAAGGGCGATAACTCCCAAATCACTTAAGCAATCATCACACGCTTGAATCGTCTAATGTAACATTTTGATATATTTGGATACCCCAAATTTCAAGCCATTCGGTTAAGTATTTTCGAAGAAACGGGCCCGGACACAATTCACACACACACACACACACATCCACACAGACGGCACTCAGAAGGAGGAAAAGTGCGTTCGGCTCACCATACATGCCAGCATCGATGACGCATGTTTTCTTACGTCATTGTCAGAGTTACACTTGCATAATCGTCTCTGCGGGAGATCGGCAGTGACGTGCGTTTGTACCACAGATGCTTGCCCATGAACGTGGAAAATTTAGCCCGTCCTATGATGTTGTTTCCATTACTATGGAAACAACATAACAAGTAAGCTAAGCCGGGAACGGACGTACACACAATGTACAGACATTCGATGTGAGCAAATTACAGAAAGGCGAATAAGCAGTGCATACTAGCCAGAGCAGATGACGAAGATAATAAAAAGACAGAGACAGTAAAAGTTAATTGGAAACAGCTGAAATATGGACATGCCTAATGTTCCTACGACTATAGACATAATTAGTGAGAGCTGGTTCCTAGGTGCGTGTTGACGCATAAAGTGAACGGATTATGTTTGTACACTTTTCCACTCTATTGTACTGGGTGGGTGGGTGGGTCGGTGGGCGGGTGTTTGGGGGTTTAACGTCCTTTTCCAGCACACACGGGTGATATAAAAGACGTCGCAACGATGAAAAAGCCAGCACAAATAGTTGAACCCAGCCGGGATACGAACTCACGGCCCGAGCATTAGAAGTCTAACGCTCTACCATTCGACCACCCCGGCTCCCCCTCTACTGTACTGAAGAAAGAAAGTAGAAGCCCGTTCTTTAAGGTATAGAGTGAAAGGGGTGATCTGACATTGGGAGGCATCGAATTCCAAAGATTGGGACCAGAAATGGGTAGACTGGATTCGTAAACTTCAGGCATATTCACTCACACAGTGAACATTAGTGAGTGATCGGGGAAGTCACATCCTCGATTACAGGAGAGTGGTAACATGACTAAGTGAACATCAACAAATGGCAGGCAAAGTGGTCATGTCTAATACTAGTGAGACTTAGTAGGACTTCGTACGGAGGACTTCGTTGAGCAGCGTAACCCATTTACATGTAAATTAGGCTCACACGGCAGAGGCCGCGAGCTGCTAACGCGCTGCGATTAGCTAATGGTACCCGTAACGTGCCTAATTTACATGCAAGTGGGTTACGCTGCTCAGCGAAGTTCTCCGTACGAAGCCCTACTAAGTCTCACTACTAAGATGTCTTTGCATACGTATGATGGCCATTGTAACAATGTTCAGAAAGAACAAAAAAAAAAAAAAAAGAGTTATGTTTCCTCTAGAGCATCATCAACTGCCATGTGATACGTAGTAGTATAACTGACATTAATTTCAACACTTTGTTGACGCGTCTGTTAATTTGTTTGTATGTCAAAGTTATGTCACCAGTAAAAGAAAGAACTGAACTTTCCAATGATGTTACAATGTAACAAAATTTCTGTGCTACAGAAACTGTATTTTCTGGAGTTTGTTTTCACTGAAATCACGTGTGAGAACGTGCGTCACAGACAACACGCCTTAAAAGAGTTAAGGAAGGATTGAACCTGTAGGTTGGTATTGATACTAGTATAGTCTTTTGCCCCACTACTGAGGTAAGCGAAACTCCGGCTGTATTCCCGGCCATTTAGACAACGCTACCCCTTTCCCTGCATGTACTTGTTTTCCATTCCAGGCCACCTCTAGCAAGGAGAGCCGGGGTGGTCGAATGGTAGAGCGTAGGACTTCTAATGCTCGGGTCGTGAGTTCGATCCCGGCTGGGGCCAAATAGTGTGCTGGCTTTTTCATCGTTGCCCCGTCTTTGATATCACCCTATGTGGTGGAAAAGGACGTTAAACCCCTAAACGCCCACCCACCCACCCCCCTCTAGCAAGGGAATTTTATCACCGTCGATACAAATTTATGCATGAGTGTATATATGGCCATCCATCACAAAATCAGTCCTTACTCGATTTTGGGGGGGTGGTTTGGAGATGTATATATTTTAAAATTTGCACTCTTTTCTGGTCATTTTGATGTATGAATGAATGCTGTAGTTCAAAAGTTGTGGAAGGTATACCCATCAGAAGTTAAGTACCCCGCTGGCGCCCATTTTGAGAAAACGGCTTCCAAAGGTTTTGTACCCATGTGCCACAGTTTTATACGAGAAGGCGAGACAAGCACAGGGCACGAGTCTGCACGTGAATTTTGACTCAAAATGACGGGGAAAATTCCTCAACCAAATTCTAAGGATTCGAACCTGTCCCTTAGTACCCGCAGGTGGGCGCCCTCAACCACTAGTCACAAATCCCCTTTTTACAGACCTTTGAGTACTGAGACCGTGTCCTTGACATCTCCATAACCCTGACATCTCCATAACCCTGTGGCAAAAGCACTGTAAAACGCAAAGCAGACAGAATAAACTGTAAAACGCAAAGTAGACAGAATAAACTTTTTATTGACCAACATTCGACGGGCAGCGAAGGGTAACCCCTGTAGGCATTCGCTTGAAGGTCAGAAGAAAACAGCTCTTTATGGAAAAAAACTAAGACACATGTGGCTGTCATTTGCCTTTAGTATGCATAATAATTTAGTTCTGTTTAGTGCAAGATGGGCATGTCTTAGAGGAGAAAAAATTCATACACGCTCCACAATGATCTCCCACAAACCCACACTGTCCCCACACTGTCAGCCTTTAAATCACAGCTCAAAACGTACCTGTTCCGTCAGGCCTTTCCATAGATAACTGGGTCCCTGTGTCCATGTTCATGTGTGTGTGTGTGTGTGTGTGTGTGTGTGTGTGTGTGTGTGTGTGTGGTGTGGTGTGTGTGTGGGTGTGTGCGCTCTGAGTCTGTCCTTCAGAGACGGGCGCCTTATAAATATGATGTATTATTATTATTATTATTAAACCCTCCCCAGCGTCGTGTGTGAGACGACATGCGAAACACATTTCGTTCCGCGCATGAGTACCCCACGTTTCTAACTGGTGTTGTTGGACAGAAACTACTTAACTTTGACAAAGGACGGCACAGGTCAACGTTTCGGCTTTCGCCTTCTTCCAGGACATAAACAAATGGGACATAACTTCAACAAACAAACAAAAGGTAACTCTGCGGACGTACTGACATACACGGCGCGGGGGGTGGGGAGGGGGGGGGGGAAACGGTGGGCGAGAAGAGGACCAGAAAAAATAGTAAAAATATCATAACACCCATCCTTTGGTGACAAAAGACCATGGACTGTGTGTGAAAAAAAAATTGTTGGGCAGAAAAGAACAAAAAAGAATAGTTTGTTTGTTTGTTGAAGTTATGTCCCATTTGTTTATGTCCTGAAGAAGGCGAAAGCCGAAACGTTGACCTGTGCCGTCCTTTGTCAAAGTTAAGTGGTTTCTGTCCCTTTTATGTCGCTTTTATTTGCTTAACTTGTAACCACTTCGCAGTCATTACCGTTTCCTTTTCTTCTTGGTGTTTTTGGGGTTTTTTTTCTTCCGGTTTTGGCCCTGTATGCGAAAATCGGGCAAGATTTACGGTTCCTTAACGGCTCTCACTGCAGCAAATACGGGTATGATCAAAGTGCAACACGCCCACATGTATTGATTATAATTTTTCAGTGGGGTCACTGGTGCATAACTCTTAATTTACTTGGTAGGAATTGAGTTAATGAAACAGTGCGAGATAATAAGAAATAGGAAACATAAAAAAAAATACCTCTGGCTTTTTCCATCGCCTGTATCCTTCCAAGTTCAAATCATGTCAAAAGATCATAAGCGTCTGGCACATCCATGGCGGTTTGGTCCTCTTTTCAATATTTTTTAGTTTGCTTATTTTGTTGTTGTTGTTGTTGTTGTTGTTTTGGTTGTTGTTGTTTGTTTGTTTGTTGGTTTTTTTTTTTTGGGGGGGGGGGGGGGTGTCTTCAAAATTTCTAAACAGCTTTAATTTTTGAGGGCACTAACGAAGTGACGTTCAGGATGACTTCAACTCAAGCAAAAAAAGTAGCTTTTCAGTAAATGTTTCTTGTTTGCCGACGTACAACCCAAACCCTCACAAACCCACTTCGCGAAATTTGTCTCAACAGTTTCATTTGGTGTGCGACAAGTCATGGATCCCGGCTATGATCATCTCAGTTCAGATGGCTGGAGCCCTCATTGGGTGTGTCGTGTCTGGTAAGAGCTGGTGTGTGTGTGTGTGTGTGTGTGTGTGTGTGTGTGTGTGTGTGTGTGTGTGTGTGTGTGTGTGTGTGTGTGTGTGTGTGTGTGTGTGTGTCTCTCTCTCTCTCTCTGCTTGGCACAGGCCCGGTGCATGTGTGTTTGTACATGCGCACTTTCTTTATATGTAGGTTCCTTACACTGTTTGTTGTTTGACTATTTGATTTTTTACTTAGTACTTACTACAATTTTATTTGTTTACCTTTTTGCTTTTCTATTTACTACCTTTTTAGTATTAGCAACGGCAAGTTTGTAAACTGACGAACCTTTTCTGTCAAAACTTGTACCGTTGATAAATAAAGTTTCATCATCATCATAATCATCATCATCATCATCTCTCTCTCTCTCTCTCTCTCTCACATATATATATATGTGTGTGTAAGCAACCCTCGAAATATCAATAAGGCTGAAGTTCATTGATTATGGGCCAAAACAGTTCAAGCAGAAAAGAGACAACCGGGTGATGCGAAAATGTCATTTATGCAAATGACAATTGTTATTTATAGCATATCTAGCAAATACGGGATAAAACCAGTAATGTAATCAAGACGGGTTCGAAAACGGCCACAACATAATGTTATATCTATACAGACGCATACGTTTAAGTCAAACACGCTTAAGTCGAACTTCGGATAAGTCGAAAGAATTTTTTTCCCTGGCCAAACTTGTTAATTGTATAACTCAATTTTCCACGGATAAGTCGAACAAGTACTCCAAAACGGATAAGTCAAACGGGTACGTATGTCATACAAAATTTGCTCTTTTTGCTTCGAATAAGTCAAAGTAGTCACAGGCACAAGAATATTTTTCTCCATCTGATGCGTCGGCGTCAAACACGGCTTGCGCGAAGATTTGACATTTTCCGTGCAGTTACAGGTTTGAGGTGGTTGCATTGCCCAAAACTGACTCAAACTGACATTAATTTTCATAGAATCTCTGTAGCTACATGAATCACTTTGAGCTCAGTTCCAGTTCAGAGTTCGGGCTCGCCGCGCCGCGTCTCACAAGGTAGTTAATCTCGCAGCGATAGCACACAAGCAAAGATTATAATACAAGGATTGCAATAAAAGGAATGAGACATGTGTGAAAAAGCATGATACAGTTAAGTTACCACACTTACGTACAGCGAATATGCAGGGAGTGGTTTATGTGTTTACCCTAACAGTTTGGATTCACACGATGAAAGGAATATATCACCCTTTGATGTCAACGGGAGATACAAAAAAATATCTCGTCAAATTGCAGTCTTTCATGAATGGTTTCATGTAGTGACATGAAACAACATGAAAGGTACCATACAGTGACAGTGAGATCTGTGGTCGGCTTGGTATTTGTGGGGATCTTTTTTTTGTTGTTGTTGGTTGGTTCAGTTTGTATTTGTATTCGGGCGTAGCGTGGGGGGGGGGGGGGGGATTCAACTGGGGAAGGGTGCAACAATATGAAAGAATTTTGTGACCCCCTCAACCCCCTCCCTCCATAGGCTGGTTGGGCTACGTGATAGTATTAGCTTCCGGGGCATGTAGTAAGAACTCGGCTAAATATAGTATAAAATCTTTGCCCCTTTTAAAATTTGTGTGCATAGTAAAATATGGCAATCTGGTGCTTTTTGTTGGCTTTGTAAACAAGTTTCATGCCAGGTAATAGTAAAATTAGGGAAAAATGAGGCTGGCTTGTGGACTATTTGTATTCATGCGCGGCTGGCACAGGAGCCAGCAGACGACCGTGGAATGAGGGGGTATGTGGTCGCTGCCAACATTGCCAAAAAACGGAATATTGGAATTTGTTTAAATTTCCTCTACGCATGCGTCTATGGCCGCCTGATTTTTGTGAATTTTTTGGTGAATTTTAAAGCATTTCTAGGGTGTCATCTGCAGCGTTATGTGTAAGAGGAATATATAGCGTTTTCCTCCAGATTTGCATCTGTATCGCGTAGCCTGTATTGGAGCCGAGTTCAGCCAGCCATCCCGGCATGCCAAGCGATACACGCAGGATCAAACTCTAAGGGTTCGTCCGTTTCACACCCTAGCACCCAGCAGCGTGTGTGTGTGTGTGTGTGGGGGGGGGGGGGGGGTCCGGGGAGGGGTTGGGGGTTTGAACCGGGGGGGGGGGGGGGTTCTCGTACAGTAGGGCCTCACTTTGGCGACCACCCATGGGACCGAGCGAAACCGGTCCTGAACGACAGTTGGTCGCCCAAGCCACAGGCACTCACAGTGATGTCCGGACGCATGTCAACCGTAGAGATCATGGCATAATTAGTACATGCATAACTGTGACTCAGTAGCAGAGTTTGATGTTTCTGTGGAGTCTTTTAGAAATCAGGATTGTGAGGCTTTACCTCAATTTGAACGACGGATAACGACGTACACTGACATCCCGGCGTTACTTGTTTGCTAAGTGTCAAATCACTGAGTTTAGTACAGCTGAATTCCCAGTGGCATCTCTCTCTCTCTCTCTCTTTCACCGTCACGGTGGCAATCTCACACACACACACACACACACACACACACACACACACACACACACACACACACACACACACACACACACACACACACACACGCACGCACGCACGCACGCACGCACGCACACACACACACACACACACACACACACACACACACACACACACACACCACCCACTGCCCAACAGTAATATGACGGAGATTTATGACCAGTTAGGGTTAGGGTATTTCAAAGGAGTAACCCATTTTCAGAAGTTTAGGGTTAGTAAAATAGGTTCAATGAGAGATAGAAGTCAAAATGAATGAAGTGTAGGGTTAGGGGTCAGTTTGGGGCTGGGTTTGCGAGAAAATTGTAAATAATGGTGAAAACAAACATATACCACATGTTTGCCCCCCCCCCCCTTTTTTTTTTTGCAACAAAACTGTGTACTACATCGGTGCGATCGGACACAATGTATATGCACTTTTGCCATACTGGAACTTTGGCCGGCTGCGCAGCAACATTCAATTTGAACCTTTCGCACGCTAGTGGATGTACAGTAATACTGTACATAAACAATACGACAAATAACCATATTGTGTTATACTCGTGTTTCACGTGCACAGGCCAACTTGGTGACACTATCGGACGGAAGAAGACGCTGATCGTGTTGTCCGTGCTTCACTGTCTGTTTGCTCTTGTTGCGGCGTTCTCTAACTCGTGGCAAATGTTTGCTGTTCTCAGGTGAATGTCATCTTTTTAAAAAAGTAGCATTACATCCCTCGCTCGCAGTTTGTCATGGCGACCTTTTCCTATAATGACAATATGTGCTGTTTTGATTTGCTGCTGCTGCTGACTATTAATATTATTTATTATTACTGTTGTCATTATTATTATTATTATTGTGATTATTGTCATCATTTGTTGTATTTTTCTCCTGCTATATCGCTCTCTCGGTGCACAAGCAGAGAAGACACGGGATACAACAGGATACAACTCCAAATACTTTATTAACAGAAGATGCGTAAGAACAAACTCATGAAAGAGGAAGAACCCAGAACGCTGTGCAGTGCTGCTTATATACTAACAGGTCAGATCTAGAACATTCTGCAACATACTGGCAAGTACGGAATCGTTCCAAGGTTACGTAATCTACTGACGCTACTGCACTCGCATGTTCTGGGATGGTCTAGATATTTCCATCGAAATGCAGTGACTTTTCGCGATCTCTACAACACCTCCCTACCAAAATTATTACTACTATTATTATCATCATCATTATTAATTATCATCAGAATAAATAGCAGTTAATTCACTCGTGAACACGAAAACAAACCAAGATACAAAGTAATGAATTTTGCGACACGGGTAGGTGGGTGTTTGAGGGTTTAACGTCCTTTTACAGCACGTATAGATCAAAGACACGATATTTTATTGATTTGATTTGATTTATAGTATTTCATTTTCAGAGCTTTGATTGGATTTACTCACGGAGGGATCATCCCGTCCACCTTCGCCTATCTCCCAGAATTCATTGGCATAAAATGGCGGGCTCTTCTTCCCAGCGTGCCTTATTGGGGGCTAGGGACGATAACTCTCAGCCTTGTTGTATGGGGTTTACGTGACTGGCGTCATTTGCAGATTGCGACTGCAGTGGGTGCTGCCGCCTGTCTCCCTGTGTGGATGTGAGGCGCTCTGTCTGTCTGTCTGTCTGTCTCTCTCTCTCTCTGAATCCCGGCAGGGGCCAAATATTTGCGCTGGCCTTTTTCTCGTTGTCCCGTCTTTGATATCACCCTTATATGGTGAAAAAGGACGTTAACCTCCCAAACACCCATCCACCCCACCCCCCCTCTCTCTCTCTCTTTCTGTCTGTCTCGCTCTGCCTTTGCCCCCCCCCCCACCCCCCGAAAAAAATTTCTGCCTCTGTGTTCCCCCCTCCCCCACCCCCACCCCCTGAAAAACCCTCTAAGGCTGGCACTGAGCCAGCAAAAGGCGAGGCGTTTGTTATTGTGCTGCGGTCGCTGAGTAGAAGACCTTTGGGCCGTTTAAATTCTCGTTCGTTCAGCCACTAGACGTCAGCGTACTGCATTCAGAGCTCTTCTTATGGTTTTCACTAACAAGCGGCGCAACTGTTTCAAATACAGAAGTAGTCTTTCGTGAAGCCCTAATGATATCATGGCAGAGTCAGAAGTAGTTCGGGTAACCCATGAGTGATCGGGGAAGTCACATCTTCGATTACTGGAGAGGGACATCATGACTAAGTCAGAAGTAGATTTGCTTTGGTCACACATTCCAGATTTTTGCCAGAAAGCATGCGCTGGTTGTCAGTCAAGGGTCACGTGAGCAAAGCGCAGCGCGTTCTGAACAAGATGGCGCGGCTGAATGGACGACAAGCACCGGACGCTGCAGACCTGAAGGACCTGCACCAGTCCGAGGAACGCGAACAGAAGAAAATCACTTACTTCCACATCTTCTCCACCTGGCGAATCGCCAAGATTTCTTTGCTCATGGCCTTCAGTTCGTAAGTTCCACCAGAGACGCGTTTTAAGATAAGATAAGATAAGATAAGATAAGATAACTTTGTTAATCCCTCATGGGGAAATTTCATGTCCGCCCAGACACAGCAACAATACAATACAATACAATACAATGCAATGCAATGCAATGCAATACATTTTGTATTCTAAACACCTCTCATTCCTCAATGCGACGGTCAGACTGAAAGCCGCACTACTATGGACAGTCCTGTCAGTCAAACGTGCCGAACCAACAGAATTTAACCAATCGCGTGGCCGGTCTGGCAAGCTTTTCAACAGACACCACAACGAGGGAAGCACGTGTAGTTTGCTATGAATGAAACATGGAAAGAAAGCAGTAAGTCCATTGACGTCATTATTTTGAGGAAAAAGATCATTACGTCAATGTCTTTCATCTTGAAATCACATAAAACAGCGTCATGGACGTACTGTGTTTTGCCAATACACGGCAGAGGAAAGGGGAGGAGCTTCCGCCTCGCGTGGGGTTCGCCCATTATGTGGGACGATGTGCTGTTATTTTTAAAACTGAAAAATCATTAGATTCCAGAATTCCGTGGAGCTTAAAATGATGGATCTTCACAAACCCGCTTGTTGATCTAGCTTCTGGCTTCAGAATTAACAAGACCAGTTTGTGCGTCGTGGAAAGTAGAAATCAATCCGCGTAGCATGTTTCGTGTGGTACTGTGCATAGGACTGGGCCATCACACAATCAAGATAGGAAAAGTGATATTTATTCTGGCATCTAACATGATGTTCTTGTTGAAAGTGCTACGTTGATACGAAGCGCTGAAACTGGACATCGAGGCTCTTAGTTATATCAAAGACATTACGGTAATGTAATGTCTTTGGTTATATTCACCTCTGTATTCCATGCAATTCAATTCAGTTCTAATTACTTTATAAATCCCAGAAGGGAAATTATGACCCAGTATGAGCAGCTCCAAGTGTTTCTTTGTTGTCGTTGATTTCCTCCATTTTGTCACCCGAATCATCTTGTCTTTGTTAAAATCAAGTTTCTCGTGCGCTCTGACCTATTATGGAATCACGTTTGGGATCAAGAGCCTGTCTGGTGATTTCTACCTCAACTTCTTCCTCATGTCTCTGCTAGAGATTCCTCCGCCGTTACTGACCCACTTTCTGTTCACATGGTAAGCGGATTTGAAGAGATGTGTTACACTTCGGCTAATGCGAATATCGGTTACGGCGATTTCCTTTTAATAGGAGGAACTTTCATTTACGTAGAAAACAACAACAACAATAAAACCGTTAAGTTGTTTTAATCTGTAGATTTGATTGGGGTTTGTTATAGAAGCGTCAGGCTGATCAGCATTTCCTCGTAAGAATGGGGTGGGTGGGTGGGTGCTTGCGGGTTTAACGTTCTTGGGTGATATCAAAGACGGGGCAACGATGAAAACGCTAGCACAAATGTTTGGCCTCAGCCGGGATACGAACTCACGACCCGAGCATTAGTATTCCAACGCTCTATCATTCGGCCACCCCAGCTCCCCGTAAGAATGGGAATACCTGTGCACATAGATGAAGCACAAGGAAAGAGTATGTCAGCCTGATTTTGATGACTGGGCCAAATCTTTCAAACAGTTGCATGAGACTATCCACGTGTTTTTCTGTTTGAGCGTGAGCGTGGTATGCGTGTTTGTTTTAATCTGATTTCAAGACTTTCATTCAACATATCCTACACCCTTAAAGCAGAATCTTTCTAGAAAGGAGGAAGTTCATCGGTTAATTGTTAATCAGTTGTAGGGTGCATAAGTGTTGTAACAGTAGTGACACGCAAGTGTGACACGCTGGCAGTAGCTCTGTCTTTGCTGTCAGGTAGCGTCACTTCCAGAGTTTTTTTCCCCCTGTATATAGCAGCCTACTATCGGCGGCCAGCTCTGTATGATGTTACCAAGCTTCACCCTAGCTGTACGCATGTCTACTGGCCTAAGACTGTGTTTTGTGACCTCATTCCGAAGGGAGCCTATCAGAAATCAGTCTGACAATATGCACCCGTCTTTTTCAGCTTCCTTGACATAACATTTTGCATCGTATAGGTGCTCAATCCCTACATGGTCCAACCCTTGTCGTGGGGTAGTGGCTTGTGTACCTCAATGACCCAGAGAGCTACGCCAGCGGGAGCACGTGCTCCTGGCAGGGTCACCCAAGCTGGACAGGTCGAAGGGTAGAGGTCAGACGAATGTGGACCACCTCTCCAAGAGGCTAAACGGGTTTGCGTAGGGTTAACAGCCCTACCTGTAAAAAAACATAACGTTACAGAAGCATCGACAGCAACAAACCAAAACATTCACCTGGGCAAGGAAGGGTCTCCATCCCGGAGACCTATGACGCATTGCAGTGAAAGCCGAAAGGAAGCTGCAAGGCCGACCCCCCTTCTAACACCCAGGACAACGACGAGAGTAGCCACATGGAACATCAGGACAATGTATGAAGTAGGAAGGACCATACAAGTAGCAAGAGAGATGAAGAACTACAAGATAGGAGTACTGGGACTGAGTGAGACAAGGTGGCTACAGACAGGACAGCTGAGATTTTCATCGGGAGAGCAACTGCTGTACTCGGGACACACAGAGGATGGAGCCCCCCACACTGAGGGCGTGGCCCTGATGCTGGCACCGGAGGCACAGCGGGCACTCATCGGCTGGGAACCTGTCAACTCCCGCATCATTACAGCCAAATTCATCACCAAGAAAAAAGACATCAAGCTGAACATCATCCAGTGCTACGCTCCCACCAATGATGCGGAAGAGGAGAAAAAAGATGACTTCTACCAACAACTGCAGACAGTGATAGATAGAGGAGGAGCCAAGGACATGACCATACTTATGGGAGACTTCAACGCCAAGATTGGATCAGACAACACAGGCTATGAGAACACCATGGGAACACATGGACTGGGACAGATGAACGAAAATGGCGAGCGCTTTGCAGACTTTTGTGCCCTGAACCAGCTAGTGATAGGAGGCAGCATCTTCCCACACAAGCGCATCCACAAGGCCACATGGAGATCGCCGGACCATGTCACGGAGAACCAGATTGATCACATCTGCATCAGCCGGAAGTTCAGGAGATCGTGGCGAGATGTGCGCGTGATGAGGGGTGCCGATGTATCATCAGACCACCACCTTCTTGCAACAACACTGAGACTTCGGCTTAAGAGACACACCAACGCCAACAACACACAGACCAGGTACAACGTTGGCCTACTCAGGAACACAGAGACACAAGCAGCATTCCGGACCAGCCTTTCCAACAGGTTCCAGCCACTGCAAGACCTGATAGAAGACAGTGGAATGGATATCGAGACACAGTGGGAACACAGCAAGAAACTCTGGCACGACACATGCGAAGAGGTCCTTGGCAAGAGAAAGACCCAACACAAGGAATGGATCTCTGCTGATACCATCCAGAAGCTGGAAGTTAGGAAAAAGAAGAAAACTGCACTGAACACGAGCCGAACAAGAAGAGCTAAGGCAAAGGCACAGGAAGAATACACAGCAGCTGACAGAGAAGTGAAGAGGAGCACCAGAAAGGACAAGAGGGACTACATCGACGACCTGGCCAATCAAGCAGAGGAAGCAGCTGGACAAGGGAACCTAAAAGACCTGTACCAGGTGACCAAGAAGCTCGCGGGCAAATTTCAGCAGACAGACAAACCAGTGAAGGACAAGAACGGGCACCCACTGACAACAACTGAGGAACAGCTGAAGCGATGGGCAGAACACTTCAGGGAGCTGTTAAATCGCCCCATCCCTGAAACACCACCAGACATCCCGCCAGCTGAGACAGAACTACCCATCAACTGCGAAAAGCCCTCTAAGGCGGAGATCAGGAAAGCCATCATGACACTGAGAAATGGGAAAGCTGCAGGGCCGGACGAGATACCAGCAGAAGCCATCAAAGCAGACACAGAGACAGCCGTCAACATGCTGCACAGCCTATTCAGCAAGATCTGGGAGAAGGAAGAGGTGCCAGCCCAGTGGAAAGAAGGGATCGTCATCAAGCTGCCAAAGAAAGGGGACCTCAGGGACTGCAGCAACTACCGAGGGATCATGCTCCTGTCAGTGCCAGGCAAGGTTCTCAACAGAATTCTACTGGAGAGAATGAGGGAGGCAGTCGACCCTATGCTCCGAGACCAGCAGGCGGGCTTTCGCAGGAACAGGTCCTGCGCTGACCAGATCGCCAGCCTACGCATCATCGTTGAGCAGTCACTGGAGTGGAACTCCCCCCTCTACATCAACTTCATAGACTATGAGAAGGCCTTCGACAGTGTAGACAGAGAGGCGCTGTGGAAGCTGCTAAGGCACTATGGAGTTCCCGGGAAGATCATCTCCCTGATCCAGTGCACCTACCAAGACATGAGCTGCAGGATTGCCCATGCCGGCCAGTTGTCAGAAAGCTTCGAGGTGAAGACCGGAGTCCGCCAGGGATGCCTGTTGTCCCCGTTCCTCTTCCTCCTGGTCATCGACTGGATCATGAAGACCACCACAACAGGCAGGAAAAACGGGATACAGTGGACACTCTGGACGCAGCTGGATGACCTCGACTTTGCGGACGACCTGGCGCTCCTGTCTCACAGCCACAGCCAGATGCAGGACAAGACTACATGCCTGGAAGCCACATCAGCCGGAACAGGGCTCAAGATCAACAGGAGGAAAACCGAGCTGATGAAGATCAACACCACTGCCAACACACCAGTCACAGTCGGTGGAGAGTCCATCAGGGAGGTAGAGTCCTTTGTCTACCTAGGGAGTGTGGTTGATGGACAGGGAGGCACAGACCGAGACGTCACAGCCAGAATCGGCAAGGCAAGGGCAGCAATGGTCATGCTGAAGAACATCTGGGCATCCAAAGTTGTCAGCATAAGAACCAAACTTCGCATCTTCAACTCCAACGTGAAGTCAGTTCTGCTCTACGGATGCGAAACATGGAGGACAACGAAGACGATGCAGCAGAAGATCCAGACATTTCTCAACACCTGTCTGAGGCGCATCTTCAACATCCGATGGCCAGAGAAGATCCGGAACGAAGAGCTGTGGGAGCGAGCAGGGCAGGAACCAGCGTCCAAGCAGATCCTGCGGAGGAAGTGGGGCTGGATTGGACATACCCTCAGGAAGCCAGCATCCAGCACCACACGCCAAGCCCTGACATGGAACCCACAGGGGAAAAGGAAGAGAGGCCGGCCTCGCAACAGCTGGAGGCGGGACACTGAGGCAGAGTTATATAAGCAGGGTACCAACTGGACTGGAGTGGCAAGAATAGCCCAGAACAGAGTGCGATGGCGAAGGGTTGTCGATGGCCTATGCTCCACGTGGAGCCAGGGGCCTAAGTAAGTAAGTAGGTGCTCAATGCTTGCTTTTTCTCACACACTGACAGGGTTGGCAGAAGGTGGACGTGTTCCGCTGCCTTCTTCATCACCAGTGCCAGCTGCCTTATCGTCATTCCTGTGTCTCTACTGGGTGAGTGAGGAGAACATTTGCTTTTCATTTCATAATCTTTGCATTCAGAATTTACGTATCCCTGGAGTAAGGGTTCCATCAGACGTGGCGACTGTGCACGCCTACAGCGGTAAAATACACTCCCAGCCAATTAAATCGGCTCGCCAGGGGCACTTAAGCGCCACGCCGTCGGCTCGCCAGTCAATAGAACACGGTCCTATTTTTTTCCTCGCCACGCCAGTCAATCGCCGCTGACCGCGCGCTTTCGCAAACGTAGTTCCCATGGATAAAAAGCCCAGCAACTTAACGTGTAATTGGAAGTATCCTGGGTTGGAAAGGACTTCAGCGTTCTAGAAAAAAAAATAAAAATTCACGTTTAGCCCACAGGCACGTAGCCATGCCCTCTGATTCTAAAGGGCAGCCCATTTCTTAAGTTGTCAAGCAGATCGAGGGTTCCCTGCCAACGATACAGACAGAAAGAAGAGCGATAGGAAGTCTGGAATACTCCGATAGACAGTCCCACCGCGTGATTGGTGCACTGTGATTGGCTGCCCTGACTTGTCAATCAGAACCTGTCTCAGTACATGTCAGTTATACAGAGACACACTTAGGGGACAACATTTTGTCACCTGAAGAAAGCTCCTTAGATTAACAACTGGGCCCGAATGTAAAAGTCGAGGTTAATTTAACCCACGGCTACGGGCCTAAGCCAGACAAGGACAAAAGAAACCAAAAAACTAAATTATATAAAAAAAGAGGCGAAGAAAGGAAGAAATAAATCCTTCTATAACGGCTTAGGCATCTTGCTGGAATGGACCCGCTTCCTGATTTAAAACAAACAAACAAACAAACAAACAAACAAAATTTACCCTAGAGCTAGTTTACTTCGAGGTTAGACTCTAACCCGGCGCTAAAATCCCTAACTTCGACTTCTACACGGAGTGTGTGTGTGTGTGTGTGTGTGTGTGTGTGTGTGTGTGTGTGTGTGTGTGTGTGTGTGTGTGTGTGCTCGCTGTTATGTGGCTCTGTATACTGTCACAGCAAGCGGACGTCGCGTCAGTGACGAGGCACCGTGGTAACCAGATTATGTCCATAATTATAGAAGCGTTCTCTTTTGCACCGTACTGTGTCTTCAATTAGAGAATAAAGCCATATTGATGTGTGTGTGTGTGTGTGTGTGTGTGTGTGTGTGTGTGTGTGTGTGTGTGTGTGTCACCTCCTTTAAACAGTACCGGAAGAGGTGGCTGGGAGAGTGATTAACGGACTGGCAATGACGGCCCGCATGGTGCTGCTGTTTGGGTGGAACGCTCTCACCTTCTACATCCCAGAACTCTATCCCACAGTAGTCAGGTGTCGTATGTAGGTTGTGTGCATGGACACTGCATCCAGTTTTACGTTTTACACAGATTATTATTCAGGTTTAGATTTTATTTTTCTACACGGTGATTTGGTCTAGTGGTTGAGGTATAGGACTGTGGATCCTGAGCCAGTTATGAGTAGCTCACTTTCATGGAATGCCCGTAGATGTGCAGAATAAAGAAAATTAGATCGTTTCAGTCAAGAAACGAGAATAAATAAAATGTGTGTGTGTGTGTGTGTGTGTGTGTGTGTGTGTGTGTGTGTGTGTGTGTGCAGAAACCTCGGTATTGGATTTTGCTCCACGATGGCGTCCACTGGCAATATCGTCAGTCCAATCATCCTCTCTGCGGTAACGTCTTTCTTTCAAAACGTTAATTTGTTAAAGATACTGCTGCTACCGTGTTCAGGCTGTCAGGTCGCCGGTTCAGGGCTGTTTTGTTGGCGTCTAGCATCACACCACTAAAAGTAGACCAAGCACAAATACGTGCACAGACACGCTTGGGTTCAGCTGATTGAAACCAAAATGCAGTATGCGGTACGTTGCATTATTGTAACAATGACTAATGCACCTGGGTCCGCTTGTAGAAGTCGGGGTTAGGGAGTTTAGCCCCGGGTTAGAGTCTAACCTTGAACTAAACTAGCTCTAGGGTTAATTTTTTGTTTGTTTGTTTGGTGGTTTTAAACCAGGAAGCCGCGGGTCCATTCCAGCAAGGTGCCTATGCCATTATAGAAGGATTTTTGTCTTTCTTTCTTCGCTTCCCTTTTTATTTAGGGGAGCCCGGGTGGTCGAATGGTAGAGCGTTGGACTTCTAATGCTCGGGTCGTGAGTTCGATCCCGGCTGGGGCCAAATATTTGTGCTGGCTTTTTCATCGTTGCTCCGTCTTTGATATCACCCTATGTGGTGGAAAAGGACGTTAAACCCCAAACACTCACTCACCCCTTTTTATTTAATTTTGTTTTGGGGTTTCTTTTGTCCTCGTCTGGGTTAGGCCCGTAGCCGTGGGTGAAATTAACCTGGAGTTTTACTTACGGGCCCAGGTCGTTCTGGGCTGTTTTGTTGGTGTCTAGCAACACACCACTAAGACACATACACAAATACATGCACAGACAAACTTGCGTTCAGCTGATTGAAACCAAAATGCTGTAGGTGGTTGCATTATTGTAACAATGACGAATGGACCTGGACTCCTGAGTGTCTCCTCTGACTGTTTGGGAACAATTGCGCTGGGGGCTTCGTTTATGCTCTCGAAATACTCCATCGTAGAGACTAGTAGACCTAACAGTGAAACACACTGGTGTTTGATGGCCGCTACAACGAGGAAAACTCATCCGCGTTTCCGTTGTCGGTTGCTCGGTGACTGAAACAGTCAGGGGAGACACTCACATCAGAGAAATGTAGTAGGCGGTATGTTGCATTATTGTAACAATGACGAATGGACCTGGACTCCAGAGTGCAGTCCCCTTTCACCCAGCAGCCGCACATTTCTCTGATGTGAGTGTCTCCCCTGACTGTTTCAGTCACCGAGCAACCGACAAGGGAAATGCGGATGAGTTTTAACGAGGAAATAAATTCTGTGTCGAGTTTGGACACAAAAACTGTAAGAACCTTAACCAGTAATTTCTGATTCACTGCACACAGACAGACAGACGGCCATCAAACGTCAGTGTGTTTCATTTTTTTTTTTTTAATTCCTGTTTTTGGGATTTTTGTTTCATTTTTAGGTCTACTAGTCTTTTAGAGTATTTCGAGAGTATACTACTGTAAACGAAGACCCTAGCGCAGCTGTTCCCAAACGGAATTCTCCCTGTATTAACCCTAGTACTAATGGTGGCAATAGAATCTATCATGAGATTTTTCATCAACTTAATTACGTTCTAATGATGCTAAGGGACATCAGTTTGCCCTAAAGGATTTTTTTAAAAACTGCTGCTGGTGTTGACGTTGTTGTTGTATGACCATAATTTTAGACATGTTGGTAGTTAGGGTGCGTGTGAAAAGGGGAGGTGAGTTGTACAGTTCTAAAGGTATTACAAGCTCCCTCTCCCTATATGCCTGCTTCTCGTTTTGGATATAGCGTTGTTCTTGAACATGTTGTGGTGGTCGTAGTCATTGCTTACAGTGATTGTAACGATAAAAGTTTGATCATGTGGCTGTTACAACGGCGAATCTTATTGCAAAAGGTTAGAGAGGTATAATTATGACAGTAATATTGTCACCTCAACCCACTTCCTGGGCTTCTGATTACTTCTAGGCAACTACGTGAGCATTCACCGAGCGGCTATAAATTCTGTTTTCAGGTGGAGGGGAGACTATACATTTTCTACGCAATTATTGGGGTTTGCATCGCAGTCGCTGCGTTGTCTCCCTTGCTCCTGAGAGAAACACGTGGTCAGCCCTTGCAGGATACACTTGGAGAAAGAGAAGATCAGTTACCTCCCATGCAGCAGTCGGTGGCGATGATCTCGCCGGCTGACAGTGTGGATGTTGTGTTTCTGCCTTCGGGCGATTCCGACCGTAAATAAATTCTGTGTCGAGTTTGGACATAAAAACTGCAATAACCATAACCAGTAATTTCTGATTCACTGCACACAGACAGACAGACGGACAGACAGACAGACAGACACACACACACACACACGCACGCACGCACGCACGCACGCACGCACGCACGCACGCACGCGCGCACGCGCGCGCACACACACACACACACACACACACGCGCGCGCACACGCGCACACACACACACACACACACGCACGCACGCACGCACGCACGCACAGAGCATAATACTAGTCACACACACACACACACACACACACACACACACACACACAGATCAAAATAACCGTCCCTCTTTAACCTCTAGGTCTCTGCCGGTTTGGGTCTTTCTACTTCTTTTGTCTTTGTGTTCGTTGCAAGAACTGTTTTCTTTGAAAGTAAAATAAAAACACAATACTACACGTATACTTTTCATGTTTGCTGGGTGAATGTGGTCTGTTCTGATTGTATATATGTTGGCTGGCATGAATGTTCAGGACAAGGAGGGGAGCCGGAGTGGCCGAATGGTAGAGCGTTGGACTTCTAATGCTCGGGTCGTGAGTTCGTATCCCGGCTGGGGCCAAATATTTGTGCTGGCTTTTTCATCGTTGCCCCGTCTTTGATATCACCCGTATGTGGTGGAAAAGGACGTTAAACACCCACCCACCCACCCACCCTCAGGACAAGGAAAACCCGAATACACGCACAAACCGGGGGCACTATACACAAAGCTGCAAGCCTCCGTACAGAACACTCGAATAGGGCAAGAACACCGGAAGTCGTCATCAAAAGGATGCGCACGCGCACCAAGGGCAAATGGGCAGGACGTAAACGGAAGTTACCGTCTGAAATAATGCTTAACATAGTTCACTGGTTTTGCGTCTTTTTGACGATATCCTCTTGTCGGCACTAACACCACGAGTACCGGAATATGCACAGTAGTGATTTCATAGCCTAACTAAGCAACCTGCCATCAAAAGTTTCGTTCAAGTAAAAACAATATTCCTTTCCATGAAAACTAAGTTTTATACAGGTTTGGCATCTTTTGTTATTAGCCTACGAAGATATTATCAGCTCAGAAAGTTTTTTTTTTTAAATTTTTTTTATTTTATGCCTGCCGATGATTTCCCGCGAAATAGTGTACTCTCTAGCGCTGAAGTCGCATAGTATCCTATATCTCTACTGTCACTGGCTGAAGTCGCACTCTTTTGTGGAAGAAGGCAATTAAGTACTTTTTTCCCACTTCCCCTGACAGGCGTACGGAAGGGGGTTAAATTGTGATCTCTTTCCGGTTTGTTACGTCAGCGTTATTTCCGCCGTTGCCCGGGCAAGCTTCGGCGAGTCCCACTGTGCTCTCCCATGGAGTTTTACCCTACCGTCGACGGAAATTCGCTCAAGATGACTGACCCAGATCAGTAATGTGCACCACCCGTTAAGCGAAGGAACAAATAATGGGTTCACTGTCCTCACTAAGACTTGATTCTGTGCCCGCTAAATGACTTAGGTGCACTCACTGTATCGTGTGGAAGATAACATTCTTTATGTCTGTAGTCTGAAAACAAAGGCGTGTTGACGTGCACTTTATGGAATGAGGTTGAGACAGTGGCAATGACCCGGAACAATGGCTGCATGAGTCTTGGTGAAATCACGCAATGTAGTTTTAAGAGGCAGTAATGTTTATTGCCTTTGCGATTAATTCTTACTGCAACCTCATTCCTCGTCATGTCCGGCAAATTAAAATAAAAACCTGCAACCAAGGCGGACAATATTTTTTACGCTTACACCCCCCCCCCCCCACACACATATACACGCACGCACGCACACATACACGCACACACACACACACACACACACGCACACACACACACACAGATCCCCCCCCCCCCCCACACACACACACACACACACAGATCCCCCCCCCCACACACACACACACGCACGCACGCACACACACACACACACACACACACACACACGCACACACACACACACACAGATCCCCCCCCCCCACACACACACACACACACACACAGATCCCCCCCCCCCCACACACACACACACGCACGCACGCACACACACACACACACACACACACACACACACACACACACACACACACACACACACACACACACACACACACACACACACACACACACACACACACACACACACACACACCAAAGGTCCTAACCTTTCAGAGATGTTTGCATGGACTCATGATATCGCTGTATCATTTGCCTCATATAATAATTATGTACCAACCGAATTACCTAAAATGAGGTTGCACACGCGGCTTGAAATAGTATTTTCATACGGGAAAAAGTCCGATTAATGTAAAGAATAGAGACAAATAACCTTGATCCATATTTTCAGCCTTATCAAAACCACGAAACAGTGTCTGGGAAGTTAGGTTCACCAAGTTTCATACGGTTCTTATCTTGGCACTGAGGGTTGAGTTAAAGGGATGACTTTTCACCACATGACCTGAATCTGTAATACCCCCACACTGCACGGTTAGTAGAGTAGACCATTCGGCAAGTAGGCATCAGGGCCCGCATGTAAAAGTCGAGGTTAGGGATTTTAGCCCCGGGTTAAGGTCTAACCTCGAACTAAACTAGCTCTAGGGTTAAATTTTGTGTGTTGTGTTTTGTTTAACCAGCAGGTGGGTCCATTCCACCATGGTTCCTAAGCCGTTACAGAAGGATTTTTTTCTACCTTTCTTCTATTCCTTTTTATTTATTCATTTATTTATCTATTTATTTTATTTTTTGGTGTGTGTGTGTGGGGGGGGGGGGGTCTTTTGTCCTAGTCTGGGTTAGGCCTGTAGCCGTGGATTAAATTAACCTCGAGTCTTACATGCGGGCGCTGAAGCCTTTTTTCTTTTCGAGCCCGACTAACCCCTGCTCACAATCTGATAAGACTAGTTAAAAAGAACAAGACACTGCATAGCAGTGTGAGCCACTTCAAGCCACTGTTAAGCAGAGCGTGGACCTTCCCCGCTAGGCCCGAGACCGCTGCTGACTGCATAATGGTGGCTTGAAGTGGCTCATAGTGACGTGAAGAGTTCAATTAAAATTGCGTCTGAAACTGATCCGTGGCCGTTCGTCCGGAAAGAGTTAAAAACGTCTTATCCTAGTGGCAAATGTTACTTTCCCCTTAAATCTACGCCAAGTGTTGCTGTGAAAATGGTCAAGACCTCCTTTAACCAAGAGAAAATTGCGTGGCCACCACGATTTCATTTTCATCTTATCTGTTTATAAGCTTTTAGATCGGCTTTCAGAGGTTGGAGAAAACTGAGCGAGAGGAAGGTTAGACCAAACCAAGGTACGTCATTTCTTCATACAACAATCGAGACATATAGAGTTGAATAACTAGTACGTCATGTTTAAACATATGGACTGGCTTGTCTGTAACTTAGATAGGGCGGGCTGCTTATTTGAAAGTTCAAGTAATAAACGGTATTTAAAGAGATGCCACAAGGGAACGGTTGGCATTTATCAGTACCAGAAAAGTAGTGCGGTTAATTCTTTCTACAACTCCATTCCTCGTCATGTCCAGCGAATCAAAATTAAAATCTGAAACCAAGGTAGATAACATATTCAGCTCGTGTACCTCCCCCCCCCCCTCTCTCTCTCTCTCTCTCTCTCTCACACACACACACACACACACACACACACACACACACACACACACACACACACACACACACGCACGCACGCACGCACGCACGCACGCACACACACACACACACACACACACACACACACACACACACACACACACACACACACACACGTACGTTGTTCTATTTTGTTTCTATTTAAGTGCTGATGTCTTTTCAGGTTTTGTTTTCAAAACAAAATTTCTCGTCTCTGTCCTCAACAGATGTTCCGGTTGTTTCTAAGTGTCACCTTGGTGACTGCTGGTAAGGGATAATCTTCAGCATTAATTGAAAGAGTATTTGTCACTTCTGTCATGATTACCACTTATCTAATATATACAAATTAGTTGAGAAAAAAAGACATTTACCGCAAACACTCAATTGACTTTGTTGTTATTGTTCTTGCGTTGTTGTTGGAATAAGTGATATAGTCTGTGTGTCAACATTACTCCATACATAGTTACACCACGACGATGATAATCTTGATGTCGACGACGATGATAATCTTGATGAATATGCAACGATGATAATCTTGATGAAGATGACTTTGATAACCTTGATGAAGATGACGACAGTGTTAATCTTGATGACAACAAAAACGAAATTTTTAATGAATATGACGACGACGACGATGATATTGATGAAGATGACGACGACGATGATAATCTTGATGAAGACAACGACGAGAATCTTCATGACGACGACGACGATGATAAGGTGACGACTACTGTGACGATGATGACATTGACGACGACGACGACGATGATGATGATGATGTGCAGCCAGCTGCGCAGTTTTGTTTCAACATGAGACCTTCACCTGCGGAAGCAGTTTGCTGAGTGGCTTCCACGCCCACCATCCCTGGGGATCGTATGATTGTGCAAGTGACCCGGACGGATCCGGTAAGTTGTGTGTTATCATTTGTTATTGTGATTACTGTCTTCTTGTACAATATGTACGTGGTATCTTGGTCTATGTCACTTTTTCCTGTTTGTATGATTCAATTATTGTGAGACATTTGTTTTGAAGTTTATGCTTCCCTACCTCATCTGTCTCTGTTTCTTTCTGTCGTGACCCCCCCCCCCCCCGCCCCACACACACACACACACAACCCCAATGACACTCAGGTACTTCGAGCAAAAAACAACAACAACAACAACAACAACACTAACAACAATAACAACACCACCAACAACAATCAACCCCAAACAAAAACAAAAATAAACAAAACAAACATAAACAAAATAAACAAAACAACAACAACACAGAAAGAAAGGAAGCTCCCCAAAGAAATGATCACGCGTTTCCAAACAAATATAATAATAGTGCGCATGCGTAATACGTCATGCAGGTCACGTGCTGCGCGTGCATTACGCAGCTGGAAGCCAGGCCCACACTCAT
This sequence comes from Batillaria attramentaria, assembly GCA_018292915.2. NCBI lineage: Eukaryota > Metazoa > Mollusca > Gastropoda > Batillariidae > Batillaria > Batillaria attramentaria. The sequence continues at coordinate 510,023 of JACVVK020000373.1, forward strand.
GACCGTGACCGAGGAGTAGGTTTTTACGCAGATCCCATCACACCCCAGGACTCTCTCACGCTCAGCTATGACGTCTACTTCGCAGACAACTTTGAGTGGGTAAAAGGAGGGAAACTGCCAGGTACGTCAACTCAAATTGCTTTTTTTTTTTTTTTTTTTTGAGCCTCTGTTGCATGCATGGATGCGTCAGACTTGAGTTTGATTCTAAACTTGTTCCTGGTTTGTGTGTGTGTGTGTGTGTGTGTGTGTGTGTGTGTGTGTGTGTGTGTGTGTGTGTGTGTGTGTGTGTGTGTGTGTTTTCGTTTACATTTTTTTTGTTTGTCGTGCATCTATTCTTCATTGGCTCTTTTTTTTTTCTTTTCCAAAGCAGTAATTATATTTCTTCTTGTACATTTTCTTCCGGGCAAAAACTATTACAATGAGATATTTTGTGGTCATCAACCCAAATTACTACTACAAGGATTTTGACTGTGTGTCGGTTGGTTGGCAACTTGGTTTGGAATCTACACCGCAACCGTTAGAAATCCCGAACGAAGTCGCTGCACGTTTTCTGTGTCACCCGACAGGCCAATAAAGACTACAATTAGAGGTGTGGGGAATTCGAGACAACGAAAGGGGACTGTACTGTTTACTGATGGCGGCTGATACTAATTTTCACTGCAAGATCGTAAATCAACGCCTGAAGCATTCATCTACTAGCAAACAACTTTTCAACAGTAAGATGAATTCCATTTCAGGTTCTTCTTCGTTTCCGTTTTGCTTTGTTTGCAACACGAACTTCGATGCACCACGAACAGAAGATTTCCAACTGTGTTTTCCCAAAAGTTTTAGTCAATAGAGTTTGTAGTATACGAGCTATCCCAAACCATGCTCCGCGAACTGAACCCACCACGTACGCTGACGTCAATCGCGCGCATTTACTCACACGTCGGACATCAACACATCAGGGTCACATAGTGTGAAGGTTCAGTTCAGCTATTCAGCGTAGCACTTGCATTTATTTTTGTTTTCTTGTGGGCTGAAAAGCAGACGTGGAGTACTCGGATGCCGGAGTACCCGGAGAGGACGTCATGCACATCATGGGGGCGGTCGATGGTCTAGTGGTTAAGAGACTTGTCACCTATGCGAGAAGTCGAGGGTTCGAGTCCCACTCGGGGCAGAGACTTTTTCCTTCTCGTATGTGGCACCGTTCATTCGGGCCGATCGTCGGGGGTTCTCTTCGGGTACTCCGGCTTCCTCCCCCTCTGCTTTGGAAATGTTCAGCCCACCAAATGTGAAAAATATATGCAATTCCAAATTCAGAAATTTAAATAGCTGAGCTGACCCTTCGCACCACGTGATTGTAATGTGTTTATGTCCAGTGTTTGAGAGAATGTGTTTGATTCACGTGAGCGTGCGTGTTGAGTTCAGTTCGCGGCGCTTTTAGCCGATTCATGAAATTGGGTAAAGCGCCTATACAATATTAATTATTATTATTATTATTATGTGGTAGGGAGTACAAACGCCGTGATTTGCAGTTCAGGTATACACTGTACTAGAATAAATTGTGATTTACACTACACTTTTTTGCTACCTTATATTTGTTAGTATGTTGTTAGTATGGTCATAGTGCACATTCTGGTCAGGAGTATTGTTCAATTGTGTTTTACCCTTTCCGACTGTTTTGCGCAGTATAGTGGGCGAGAACAGTTCACCGAGGCGTGTGAGTTCACTTTTGTATACGAGTAGCTCATTCTACTTTTGGCCGTTGCACGTTGAAGAGACTAGCAGACTGTTTTCTGTCACTGGAGCGATATTTGGTTGTTGACTGGATTTGACCTATTGGGAATGTTCGACTTTGTACCAAATCACTGGATACTTTCACGCTGATTTAACGGGAGCGGACGTAGCCGGAGGTTCTGTCAAACCCCTGTGTATTTCCCGCAGGGTAGGTGGTGTTTATGTTTATACTCTACCTTGATGGTATATAGTGCTTGATGTAATTGTATATATCTTTGCGTTATGTTAGTTTGTTTACAAGTATTCACCGTTTGCTATTCATTATAGTAGATGTATATCTGATATTAGTATTGGTTATTTCTGACTAATTATGAATTTGGTCATGATGTTAGATAGGTTTAGTTACAATTATTCAATTTGAACAGTTAGTTGGATGGTAACCCAGCGTATTGAATTTAAGTAGACAGACACAGGCCACGGTTGTATTTATTGCTCATGCGAGTGTGATGTTGTATGTTTCAGGGTTTTTTGTTTTGTTTTTGTTCTTTTGGTTTACGTCTCCTTACTGCTGAGTGCCGATTAAAAGTCCCGAACCCAACCCGCCTTGTCCGTATCTAGAGAGAGAGAGAGACGAGAGAGAGGCCGGTTACAATTACATCAAATAGACGATGTTTGAGTTATTCTATCATTTTTCAGGGCTATGGGGAGGAACCACCACATGCACAGGGGGACATCATTCTGACGACTGTTTCACCACCCGCTTCATGTGGCGCTCTGGTGGGGCTGGGGAGGTGTACGCCTATGTGACACGTGACCAGGACGCCAACTTCTGCGATCGCAGCGACGTGCATTGCAACTTCGACTACGGCAACTCGCTGGGTCGCGGCAAGTGGCATTTCCAAAAGGGCAAGTGGCAGAACATCGCGCAGCACGTGCAGCTGAACACGCCGGGACATCACGATGGATCCATTACTGTAGGTTGAAGAAGTGTTATTTTTAATAATAATCATCATCATCATCATCATGAGTATTGTATAGACGCTTTACCCAATCTCATGAATCGGCTCAAAGCGCCGCGAACTGAACCCAACTGACACGCACGCTCACGTGAAGCACACGCATTCTCTCACACACATTGCAATCACGTGGTGCGAAGGGTCAGCTCAGCTATTTAAATTTCGGAATGTAGAATTGCAGATTTGGTGGGCTGGACTGTGACATTTCCATAGCAGAGGGGGAGGAAGCCGGAGTACCCGGAGAGAACCCCCGACGAAAGGCCCGAATGAATGGTGCTACATACGAGAAGGAGAAATTCTTTGCCCCGAGTGGGACTCGAACCCCTTGACCTCTCGCATTGGTGACGCGTCTCTTAACCACTAGACCACCGACCGCCCCATTGTTATTCCTGTGTGATGGGATCCCACGAAAGTGGGAAAGAAGCTGCACGGTGACTATAGAGAAAAGCAAGGGGATTATTTTGGTCTAGTGGTTAAGGCATCCAACTTCGGATCCTGAGCTACCTGGTTCGAGTCCCCGGTGGGCAGGAATATGGTGGGATTTTTCCTTACCATATCGAGTCAAATCCATGTGCAGACTCGTTTACGGTGCCCATCTCGCCTTCGTGTACACACGCACGCACATACATCAAGACCGTGTGCACGCTAAAAATCCCACGTTCACCTTTCGAAGATGAGTAGGCTGTGGCCGGTGTCGTGGAAAACAGAAATACTGTCGCACGCACCAGAGTGAATAGCAGGGTGGAGGTTTGCCCATAAAGCAGCGCTTAGCGGCAGCAGGCTTTCGTCCTCCAGCCCTGCGGCGCCGTGAGCACTTCAGCAGAGATGGATATGTGCGCCAAGGAGAAGTCTACCATACCATACCATACCATACCATACCATACCATACCATACCATACCAAAAGTAAAACAAACACAGTGAACAGGGGACGGTCGGGCTAAGGATCTTAAGAGTTGTCCGTTCGACTCAGGTGCATGAAGGGCTAAGGACTTGATCCTTTGTTGACAGCCTTTTATATCATCCCTATGACCTATGCCTGTGTCATGACGCTACCCAAATGCTATGCCTGTTCATGTATGCTCAAACGTGTAATACGTTCGTGTCATACTTTGTCACTGTATAATTTGGTTTGGTCTGTACGGCAGGTGTACTACAACCACCGTGAAGTGTACAGGATCAACAACATCGCCCTTCGCAGCAAGAGTTCCGTCCACATCAACGGTCTGATCTTCTCTACTTTCTTCGGTGGTCATGACGACACCTGGGCCTCTCCTCACAGCACCTACACTTACTTCAAGAACTTCGTCCTCTCCACCGGAAGCACGCCTGTCGGGAAGTAGGTCAGTCACGTGGCTGTCAAGTCGCTTCGTGGTTGGCTGGAAGTTTGTGTGGAACTGTTATATTTGCACGGTAGGAAAAAGTTCCATATGTCTTAACTGTCAGTAATAAAGTGCGTGTATGCAGGTAAGTGATGAGTTTTGTTGTTTATAGGTGTGTGTGTGTGTGTGTGTGTGTGAGTGTGTGTGTGTGTGTGTGTGTGCGTGCGTGTGTGTGTGCGTGCGTGCGTGCGTGTGTGTGTGTGTGTGTGTGTGTGTGTGTGTGTGTGTGTGTGCGTGCGTGCGTGCGTGCATGTGTGTGAGAGAGATGATGATGATGATGATGATGATGAAACTTTATTTATCAACGGTAAAAGTTTTGACAGAAATTCGCCAGTTTGCAAACTTGCCGTTGCTAATACTACAGAGACTATCTACTAAGGAAAAAAAGGGAGCAAGATATAAAAGGTATTATGCACTAAACTACAAGAAACAAAAACCATCGAGAAAAACGTCCATCAGGTCAAAACGCATTCACACACACGTGCGACCTTCGTAAACACAGATCACTGATACAATACTGAAGTGATGCAAAATAGAAAATCAAAATAACAGGTTGCCGCGTAACGTACGTTACGTGCGATCCATCAGGTACTGTTTGAGTGCACGCTTAAACGTAGAAGTAGATATATTTAGTTTCAGGTGTGAAGGGAGAGAATTCCATTGTAATGTTCCAGCGAAGGAAAGGCTTGTTTTGAATAAGTCAATACGGGGTAATGGTAAGCGCAGGATGCCATTCCTCGAGGTCCTCTCATGCTGCTGATTTAAATTAAAAAGAGTTTTCAGATATGGTGGCATTTTCTCATTGAAGATTTTATGTATGAATACACACTTATTGTAAGTAAGCTGGTGTTCAAGGCTAAGAAGATTAAGCTTTTTTTAATTTTTCGCTAGTTGGGAGAGGTTTTGGAAGAACCATTTTAACAGCTCTCTTGTACAGCGAATTGAGTCTGGCCATATGGACATCGCTGCACCCGTCCCAAACAGTGGAGGCATAACTAAAATGTGAGGTTATATGTGCGTGAAAAAACAGCTTTCGGCTATGGATATCGGTTATGTGCCTTAACTGAGAAAGTAAATATACGTTTTTCGAAAGAGTTTTACATAGTGCATTAATCTGGGCCTCCCATTTCAGCTGATCGTCAACAATGACACCTAAAAATCGATGGTCTGTAACTTGCTGAACCGGCTGGCCGTTCAAACAAAGGTTTAATGGGGACAGATGGCGCTGATGTTTTTGCCGCGTTGTGACTAGCATACTTTGTGTTTTATTGGGATGTAAGACCATGTGATTGTCATGACACCATGTTACTACTTCATTTATGCTATCTTGCAGACACATGTTTATTTCTGATACGTGTTTGCCGGTAGCATGCAATGCATAGAGAGAGAGAGAGAGGGTGGGCGGTTGGGTGTTTGGGGGTTTAACGTCCTTTTCCACCACATAGGGTGATATCAAAGACGAGGCAACGATGAAAAAGCCAGCACTAATATTTGGCCCCAGCCGGGATCGAACTCACGACCCGAGCATTAGAAGTCCAACGCTCTACCATTCGACCACCCCGGCGAGAGAGAGAGAGAGAGAGAGAGAGAGAGAGAGAGAGAGAGAGAGAGAGAGAGAGAGAGAGAGAGAATAAACGAATGAGTGATTTCTCTATATTTTACAAGGATGATAATCTTAAGCACAAGAGAGAGAGAGAGAGAGAGAGAGAGAGAGAGAGAGAGAGAGAGAGAGAGAGAGAGCATTTCTTGTATAGGTATTGTTGGCCACTACAGAAGGTTAAGGGGAGAGAAGAACGCTACAAAACCATGCAGAAATATACATCACACCGAACAGAAAAAAAAAAAAAATGATGACATTTTCAAGGATTATAAGTCACAGAAAACCCATTTTGAGATTTCTACAGATTTAAACACTCAGAGAGTATACTTTTTTTGCAAGAGGGAATTTCGAATGAGACACGCTGCAATATTTGTTTCATAAAGAAGTGCACGGACCATGTACGTTTGGACCTGCGGCTCCTTAAAGTATTCTCATAAAGAGAGAGAGAGAGAGAGAGAGAGAGAGAGAGAGAGAGAGAGCGAGCGAGCGAAAGAGAGAGAGAGAGAGTCGCTGGGTGTTTGGGAGTTTAACGTCCTTTTCCACGTTATCAAAGACTCTACACCGTAGTTAACCACGCTAGAGCGAGAACAAGAGTCCAAGATATGATGTCAGCATACAAGTTAGTAGATGTTTGCCGCCCCTCACCCCCGTCACCCCCTCCTGCCCATGACCCACTCCCCCTCCTCCTCCCACTAACACTTCTATTCCAGCACTTCTGGCCTCTGGCACTTCTGGCCTCTGGCTGTATTGGCCTCCGGCTGTATTGGCCCGGGGCGCTTTTTACCCCGGGGAGCACACCCGCGTGTTACACCGGTCTCATACACTCGCGCCATCGAGCTCACCCGAATTCCCTGCATGCCTCCCGGTCGGCTTTGGATGCATTTGATTCTCATCCGGTTCGTTGCCTTTCCTATAGGTTGCCCGGTGACTGGATGGTGCTGATAACAGGACAGAGTGTTTGAGCGGCAGCACAGTAGTACATCTGTGCTGGTGGGAACACCGCGCAGCACATAGCCATTTCGAAACATTCGCCGCGATTTCAAGTGTGAGGCGAGGCGAGTGCACTGCGTTTAGACTGGCAGAAGCAGGCTCTCCCGTAAAGTGGAAAAGCCGGTCTATATATATATGTTTAAATAGCCGACTATATATAACACGTATTTATTCCGGCTGCCGCCGCGCCGTTGGCATCTAGAGCATCGCTGATCTGGATCACTGAGCCTTGAAACGGACACTGGCCGTGGGTAAGTCGAAAACTACCGCGATCCAGCTGGGTAAAGCTGACTGATAACATGCATGCACTCTCAGTGCATGGCCTCTCTTCCTCTGCTCCGCCCTCCACACCTACCCTCCGCACCCACCCCTCTCTCTCTCTCTCTCTCGGGGCGGAGAAGTGGCGGTGTAGCAGCGGGTGGAAGGAGTGAAGAGGTGTTTGGTAGGAGCTGACAGCATGTAGCGAATGGTATACATGCTCTCTGCTAAGAGTGGTAACACACACGACTGCCTTATTTTCTGTAGTTGAAACTTCTATTAACTGCTTTAGACTGAGAAGTAATTACGATTCAGTCCGGCGCTTTGAATTCACATACCGTGCGCTTTCTGCCTCACTTGACTGTGTAAAATATGGAAGCTTGACGTTACCCTCTCAGTTTAGCCTATAGTTACTCTGAAATAATGCCACTTCTGACTCAGTGTTTTCTTGGATACCGACAGTGCCCAAAACAAATTTGTCAAGTTTATTTTACGTTCTTCTGTCTTTATATCAT